>JASDQU010684133.1:7622-21381 GCA_032191745.1 Picea mariana | reverse complement strand
TGTCGGTATCGACGATTTCTCTTGAAATACCATTTCATATTTTTGAGTGAGGGGGACATTAGATAAGAGAGGAGAAAATTTTCCAAAGTGGGAATCGCAGGAATAATTGCCCAGCATGGGGAAATGTGTGGATGAGGGTTCGTTCAGGGTTTCTAGTTTAATGACCATATGTTTAAGATATCTCTCCCTATAGATTATGATCATATTCTTGTATCCCTTCAATGGTAGCCAAAGGTGTGCCCAGTCTATGCTAAAGTACCCATTTAACTTCTCAGACCAATCTTGACTTATTAATAACCCATAGGCCTCTGGGATGTCTACTACGATGATGCCAATCAATTGTACAAACTTAGTATGTGTTTCTATTCTGATTATCACATCTATGAGTTCCCCCGTGACTTTCAACTAGGTTCTATCTAGCTGTATCACATGTTTATTGCTCTGTAGAGTAATGACATTTAATTTTTTGCAAATAGATAAGGGCATAATGTTGGAAGATTCTCCTGAATCTACCAAAAAATTATGAAGGTTCCTGTTGAAAACTTCGAATGTTAAGAGGAAAGGTGGGAGATAAGGCTTCCCCTTATTATCTTTCGAACATGTATTCATGGTTGGTTTATTTACTGGGTCTGTGGAAGCTATATTTCTTTCCTGACCATTGCCAATCATAGGGTCTTCTACTGAGTTCAAATCTTGTTGCAAGAAGTGTTTCTGCTGAGGGATCCTGCATATGTTCATGACTTATATGTTGTCCCTTAATTTCTTCAAATCTTCAACTACGTTGTAATCCAGTTTGGGTGATTCTCAGGTATGGATGCTTATAGGTTTTTTATTGGGAGAAAAAGGTGCTTCCAGGTGATCGAGAGTTGTCTTATTTCTCGAAGTTTGGGTAGTAGTGATATCTTTTGAGACAAGTGGACCTTTACTACGCGTTTTCACCACCAAGACCTTGACGGGTGGTTCTTGAGACTCAAACAGGTCGTCGAAAGGCATGATCAGGTCAGGATCCCATATTAACATGGTTGTATCTTGTGGAGGATAAATCTCTTCTTGGTCAACAATATTCATAACTAAACTACTCACTTGTTTGGTTAGGGAGACTTCGTCTAGAAACCGATTGGACATCAAATTCACGGCATGCACCCATTGAGGGCAGTATCTTTTGGAGTGGTTTTACTAGTGATACGTACATAAATAATCAGATGATACATTCCCTAGATCGATATTTAAGTTAGCTGGGGGAGGTTCAATCGCCTTGAATGATGGGTTCCTTTTAAAGAAAGTATTATAGGGCCTTTGGCCTTGGTTTCCTTCCCCTGTGTTTCTCTTCATATCTATGATCTCATTTGATAATTTCTTAACCATGCATTGTATATATTTTATGTCTCCATTACCCTTGTCGGGAGTCTGTTCTTCTTGTTTCCTTGATGGTCTAGTCAAAAGGAGTCCTCTCCTGGGAGGAGGTCGAGCTTCTTTCTTAACTAAAGAAACTTGGCCTTATTTACACCCTTTCATCTGGAATTCTATCATTTTGGCTTCTTCAAAATTCTTAGCTAGGGTTCGTTCAGCATCCCTTTTTACGAACATGGAAATAGAAGTTGGGAGAGCATTAGCATAAAATTCGATTTGTAATTTCTGAGTTGGCTTAGCTTCGGGCTGGAACTTGTTCAAGATGGTCATGAATATTTTATTGAAGTATTTGAACCTTTCTTTCGAACTCATGGTGGCAGTGAACAACTCGGCCATCAGAGATCTCGTAGTACTTTCTTTAGAAAATTTGTCTAGAAAATCTTTCTGGAACCTCGTCTAGCTGGTTATAGATCCTATCGGCAGATTGAAGTGCCATGTGGAAGATGAATTTTCAAACGTATAGGGAAAAATTATACATACTACGTCTTCATGTTGGAAATTCATAAGCCTGATCGCTATTATAAATTTATTGATATGATCTTTAGGAAATCTATAGGTTTTGGGATTGAACTTAGGAAGCAACTTCTCTAAATGTTAGGGAAGGTTATGAACTAGTCCTAGGAGGGAAAAAGTGTCTCTGGCCAACCAGGGTTGATTGTTCAGAGGTGGGTTCCCCCTTTCATTATTATGGATGTTGTTTCCTTCCATATCTTTAGACTCTGAGTTAAACTCCTCCTCTTCTAAAAAATTGCCTGGTTCAAAAATGTCGCCGGCTGGCGTTTCAAGGATCAAATAAAGAGGATCTTGGACTTTGGTAATTGCAAAATCTATTAAGTCTTCTATCGAGTGCATGAAAACCTCGTTGAGAGTACTAACGATTGGTCTGCTTTGTTTTTTTCTTCGAGGGAGTATGGGAGCTAAGGAAAACACACCGATATGTCGGGCGTAGGATCTCGTGATTATTTTGAATTGATTTACCTCCTTGTGAGGAAGAGCGTAAGGTATTTCAGGGTGAAAAGGTTCTTCCTTTCGCTGGGGTGAGTTACTAGTCTCAGGAGTACTCAACATTTGTGGGATCTCTTGGGAATGACTAGCCATGCATGTGGTCTATTTTGAATCTATAGGCTGTTTGAAATACTCTGTAGAATATATATCTAGCCATTCATTCTTGGGCCCTCCTTCTAGTGCCAATATTGTTGATGGGTCTTAAATCCCTTGATTCAACAGTAGGAACCAAACCCGCCACCGAGGCCCAATTAGAATCTACAATATTTGAAGTCGAATGGTTCTCCAAATCTTGTGATTTGACAAAATTATCGATGGGCTTTATGTTTTCTTGTGAAGGCTCTTCCTTCAGTTTGGACTATCTCTTTTTTGTATTTTCTCTTGGGTGGGATTGATATGAGATGTAATCCAGTATAAGCCAACTTGGAAACAAAATAGAATTAAGCTTAACTAAGGGGAAGAGGATGAACTTGGGATAACCTACTTCTCAAGCATGTAGACAATAATTTTACACCACGGGACTAGTACTAATACATTAACCATGTGAGCATCCAATTACTATCTGAGATACTAATTACCAAAAAGAAAACACATATGAAATAAGATAATGGAAAGCAAAATAATTAATCTACCATAATCATTCATCACATAATAACACAATGATTCATCTTCATCATTAAAGAAAAAAAAAAGAAAACATTGCACCAGATAAATTGACAACATAATTAATTGCTCTTACTCATTACAACATCATTCATGAAACATGATAGGAAATAGTTCTTCTCCACGTCCAATCACACATGCAGTTGACGAAAATAACTTGTCTCTAGTCTAGAAGGACTTCTCAATTCAAAGCAGCTTCAAAATAATTCTTAACAACTAGAAAGAAAGATTTCTTGCAACAACCATCGACCTCTAACTAATTGGTTGATGTTCTTATTTATAAAATAAAATCGAACTAAAAATAACGACTAAGTGTAGTTTGAAAAAAACAAAATTCACCACGTGGCGTCCTCTTCTAATGGTTTATTTAATAGTCAACTCAAGATATCACTTGAAAGGGTGAATTTCCTCATACTTTGACCAAATGCTAAACAGATCCTCGCACGTTTGAGCCCATGGAAACTTATGCTGCTCCATCCAAGCTGCATAGAACCCTCTAGTATATATCGCATGCGCTCGGTACTTCACTAGACTGGTGTTTAACTATTGTAGCATGGTTTGAGCCTTCTTCAGATGTTCCATAAATCTTTGCACTTGTCTTGGCAACCTATCAGTCACCTTGGCTAGCTCTTCGCCCCATAGTGAATCCTGCTTGGCATGTGATTCGACTATGTCGCATAAGTCAATGAAGTTGTCGGGGTCACCGAAATTGGGGAGTCCTATAACCTTCATTGCTTTCTTGATTTTACCCCATTGTTTCTCACATTTTTCCCATTTATTTTGAATTTATCTGTGTGGTTCCTGAGACATCTTATCCCAATACTCAACCGATCACTTCATATGATCAAGACTACTTTTTCCCAACACTTGGATGCCGTGTTATTCTTTATCTCAGCCATGCTAGATTGCATCTATGTATTTGAGTCTTTCTACTACTTTCTCCACCATTTCATGCCATCGCTCCATATCCTTTCATTTTGTGAGAGCCATGAGAGTGTCTTCCTAGAGCTCGTCTATCTTCGCTGTAAATAGGTGTCGCTCATGTGTGAACATATTGTAAGCCGCTTTGAAATCGATTCTCAGATAAACTATGGTCTGAGTGGTGCCCTTATAGTATTCAGCCAAGTGGCGCAAATGTTATATTTCCTTTAGGGCAGAGAGCAAATATTTTTCATCATGTTTAGCTCTGTCCAGGGTGGCATCTGAAATTTCCATCCCCCCGCCGATGAGCTCGAATGTTCTAGCATTTTTTGTGTTTATCAAATCCTCCTATGTGGTGATGAGGACAGAGCAATCCAACATGATTCTCCTTTTCTTCGTGGTTATTTGGAATATGGACCTCTTCTTTCAATCATAGGAGATCACATAGATATCGGCCACCTCATCCACTAGTTTGGGAATCTATTGATCACCCCGTGTAAGTGTGTTTCCCAGATTTCTAGCGATGTATACTTGTTCCATATCATGTTCTTGAAATTTCTTGGTGTACTTTGAGGGCATGACCTCTTTTGTTTCTTATTGGGGATCTGAGTATCAAGAAAAATAGAGACATTGGGAAAAGACCCGATACTTACTTGCTCGTCGACAATCGAATCACCGAATTCATTTTGTGGGGATCCTCCTTTTGGCTCATCCAGTTCTAAATTACCCTTCGGAATGTCGGCTTGGGTATCTGGAACTTTGAGGTTCATTGTTTTAGGAACATTTTCAGCTTCTTTTTCCTTTCGTGGGATTTCCTAGGTCTGGGCCTTGGGATCAGGAGAAGCAGCCTTCTCTGGTCCCTTTTCTTCTTGGAGTTACACAGGGGTCCTGAGAGATGTCTCCAGGCTCTCATCATCACTATATATATTTATAAATTCACTCAAAGGATTAGTCACACCTATTCCTACTGATACTCAACCCGCCTCTGGTTGAATCGTCGCACCTGCTAGTGATTCGACTGGTGGTCTTATGGAATCAGGGTTATTTATTTTTCCCCATGCAATCTGTAGAGGAGGGCCATTAGATAGATGTAAGGATATCTATGTTTTTCATTGGGTACCAACTGGAGGTCCGATTGGTGAAATTTTTATCCTCTCTCCACCAGGAAGCCATCGCCTTACTAGTATCATGTTTCTCATAGAAGCTCAAAACAAAATTAATATTCAACCACTCTTCTGTCTCTCTAAGCTTGTAATAATTCTGCACTTATAATGGAAGGAAAACCCTAACACACCCATCATTTTCATCACTAATAAAAAAAAATTGTGTGTCAGTGTGATCAATAATCCATTTTAGGAATTCAATGCAGGTAAATACTGGAGTCCTGCTTGCCACCACATGTAGATACACCATTCAGACATCCAGGAGGACTTCATATTCGAGTCTTCTCGTATCGGGATCACTATGCAGAGTATATTCTAGGAGATATTACTACTTAATATTATTAAAAATTTCTTCCCAATGCGGGAATACTGTCTTGGTCCCAATGCTCACCTCTGTGTCTCCAAAGGTTGGGGGTTGAACGAAAGATTTCTTGGTGGAGATTTTGATGACGGGCATCGGTTTTGGAGAGAATTCCAATTGTCTCACCACCGCTGGGGAGGAACCTTCTCACACCTCTGGTTTCTATAGTTTTGGTGCTCTTGGATATTTTCTGGTGGTGGGATTCTTCGGAGGCATCATTCCTACAACCGAAAACAATCTTTAGGCAGGTGTACAGAGTGACATTGGATAAAACATATGAAATGAAGCATTAAACATCCATAGACTGGTACATACCTTTAATTATTGCTAAACTGTTGTTTTTATACTCACTGGACCTTAGAAGTTATCCTTGGACTGCTCGTCTCGCTCTTCTGGATGATCCAGATTCTTTCGTGCACATAATAACCCTGTTTTCAATGACTTAGAGAATATAACGAGAGACATCCTACCAGTCGTATGAACCAGTTAATATGAGTAATGGATGAATTTCAAAACAATATATTGCCAAATCTTTGCAAATAAATTCTACCTGGGTTGACGGTGGAGGTGCAGGGGGGAAAAATGCACTGTATCAACAGGTTCAAACAGTCCTTTGATTCGCGCATGAATTAGAAAATAGTGTGAGATTATGGAATTAACTAACCTTTAAATGTGTCATATATAGAGTATATTAGAGATAAAACACCCCATCGCGTCATCTTCTTAGTGGGAAGATCGAGAATCAATGATATTCTTGTGCATGTTTCCATCTGTATCCTCCTGAGAAAACTTCCAACGTCGATTGTCTTCATCAGATGGTATTGACGTGGCGTCGTTGACTCGTGATACAGGGCACTAATGACCAAAAATTTAACTTATGGGTAAGGGTTGGACTCAGGGCTTTGTTTAAGTCAAACACACTAAACTAAGCTTGGCACTGCGACTGTCGATGCCAGGAGAGTGTCCGACAGCCTTGGGAATAAAAATAGTGCACAGTTTCTTCGTGGGTTATCGTCCTTCAAATATGCCGATACCGAAAACGTTTCGGAATTCGGCGATCAATGATTATTATTTTATTTTCGTTCAATGCTTATTCTTTCAACCTTTCGTCGATGCTGAGAGAACCGATCATGAAAATATCCTTGGTGAAGCTCTTTCATGAAAGGAAATGCATGTTTGTCAATGCTGACACCGATGAAGATCGGGGCTCGACAACTTTGGTTCTCTCTAGCATTTTCTTTCATGCTTAATCCTTTCCGATGCCGAATTCCTTAAGCGCGCCCGGGAAATATTTGACTGTCACTTCTCTAATTTAGATACTATTCTTTTAAGTTATTGATTTTCATATATCCAAGCAAGCTTTTAAAGACTTAATGAGAATAAAATATGATAAGAAAAGGACACATTTTTCATATCAGACAATGCCAAAAGATCAAGTGGTACCCAAAAAGTGAAATTTTATGTAGACTTTTTAGGGTGTGTTGAGTGCTCAACACCTCCTTAGGAAGAAATAGTGTCCATTGCGTTGAGTTCCCAGGGGAGAGGGGGAAGCATTTTCTAAATTTGGACCTTGGTGAGCTACTCACTTTGTAGGAGAAGTTTTGCTGCTTGGTTTGTGGGAGGTTGTCGAGAACCTGATGAGATGACTATGTGCAGAAGGAATCCTTGCAGTTTGATTAAATATCTTTGACCTACTTCTACTGGATTGAAGGTGCTTGGACTGAGGCTACAGTGGTTGTAGTTTCCTTCTATTCACCTTTTGAAATGATTCTAAAGAAGATGAATTTTGTAGTATGGGATACTACCTTGCGGCACTGTTTAGGTGGGAAAGTAGTCAAAACTACCTCTGGTATCCTATAGAGATAACCCCGCAGAGTAACAATGACACTATGGGATTGAGACTCATAAATATCATGGTGCTTCCACATATATGGTTGTCCTAAAAGAACATCACAGACATCCAGTAGGGAAACATCACATAATACCTCATCCTTGTAGGGTTGGATGCCCTATGAGAATCGACACTGCTGGATGACACATAGATCTCATCCATGGAAAAGGCACCTGATGTTATATGGTTGCAGGTGTGGTGTTGTCGACAATCCAAACTATTTGATGACCTTTGCCAAGGTGAGGTTATTTTGGCTTCCAATATCAACAATAAAATGAAGCGAGGTCCCCTTCACCTACATATATGAATGAAAAAGGAACTCCCCCTCTTTAGGATCTAATGGTTCTTATGGTTGAATTGTTGTGGTTGCAACAGTAGAAGTGGGGTCTGTGTCGTTGATCTGTCTTCCCCCATTATTTTCTAAATTAGATTGTGAATCACGTTTCAACTCCTTTTCTTTGATCTCGGCAACCAATGATTGTTTTGAGAGGCATTCATCAGTGTTGTGCTAGGGGATTTTGAGGAAAACATACCACTTTCAAGTGTCCTTTTTTGTCTTTTTGTCACCCTTCTTCTGCGGCTTGGAATTATTTTCTGAAGGCTAGTTTTTAGGGATGTATTTACCATACTTTGGTTTTTATGGATTTGTAGAACCAAAATATTGCTTGTTTTGGAGCTTATATTTCTTCTCGATTTTAACAACATATTGATAAGCATATCCTAGTGATGAGATGTCTAGAAAATCTATTTTAATTTTTATGTATCTGTGTAGAGTCCCACGGTATTTCAGAACCAAATGTTGCTCGGAGTATTTGATACCCATCTTGGTACGCATGGTATGGAAGGTATTGCTGAACTCTGGCACTGCTTGGCTCCTCTCTTGCTGTAGTGTGGTCCATCTCATGTACTAGTCTTCATAGTTTTCAACAAGGTAATATTGTTCCTTGATCGCATCCACCAAAAAATCCCAAGTGGGCTCGACCCATATATTCCAGACAGCTCTGTGGAAATTTTCTCCCAGTAAGTTTCTCACCAACGTTTTACATTGGGGAGAGCCTTAAGGAGTGCGAAGGTGATATTTTCCCTGTCAGAGAAATTATGAACAAAGAAATAAACTTCTAGAAAATTTAAACATTTCTCTAGGGCATTTGCATCTATCTGTCCTACAAATACGAGAATATCAAAATTAATGTGTACCTTGAAAGGCAAGGTACATCCAAAGTGGCCACTTGATGAAGACACACATGATGTTATTCGTAAGCGTTGAAGTATGTGGTAAAAATTCTCCATCATTTCATCCCTTTGTCACGTGAGAGCTTGCTTGAGAAACATATTAATAGAATCTTCTTCTCTATCATTTTTCTTTTATTCCGCCATGTAAGGTTTCTTGGGTATGAGAGAGAGATTATCCTCAAGAGAGATAATCTCGAGATGCAAGTTTCTTTTTGGCCCTTGACCAAGTTTTGAGGAAACATTGGTCAGGTTTGACCACTTTTTGGACTTCGACAGACTGGTCGAAGATGGAGCACCCAAGAGGAGATGAGATCATGGGATCTCACTTGTTTTGTGGACCTAGCAAGGGGTTCATTAGGGTTTTTGTATTAGGGTTTATGGGATGTTGGCCCATGGGTTTACCAATGATTAGGCCTTTTTGTAAGCGAATGTAAAAGTATAAATAAGAAAACATTGTAAGGTAGAAGTAGCTTAGTGAGGAGAATGTAATTGGATAATTGCAAGAGGCAAGTAGTTCTAAGTTGCTTTGTGCAACAAAACATGTATGTAAGGCTCTGTGCTTGATAGAGGAGTTGGCTCTGTGCCTTGACCTGATTTTGGGAAGGTGGATCTGGTGCTTAGTGCGCAGATCACCTATCCAGTGCAAAGCTTGGCTCTGTGGATTAGCACATAGGAGAAGATGAATGCAAGAGATTAAAGCCTAATAAAGAATAAGAAGCAGTTGGTGGATGTAGCCCCACACTGGGATGGACCACGTATATCATGTGTTGATGGTTTTCTTTGTGATATGATGTTTATGTTGTGAATCTTCTTAGTGCATTGATTGTTATATATGATAGATAAATCTGTGAATGCATAGTGCTTTATTTGTGTTGAATATGATGGATCTAGATTAGGATGCTAAGTGTGATTTTTATTTTGTCATTGTTACTACGTCGATCTGTGCTTAGTGTTTGATCTGCGATGTGAGTAAGACTAATGGATTGATGAATGTTGTTCCTAAGTACTCTGTAGAGGTGTTATATTCACAGATCTGTGTCCCAACTTGGTTATAGACACCTGAGTCTTGTAACCCCCCTTGCCTCTACCTTGGGTGAGACTTCACCTTCTTCGCAGGTGTTTCGAAAATGGCCGATAGTTAGGGTTTTGTTGGTGCATTGTTGAAGCATTGAACCCTAGGTCTACCCTTATGCCAACAAATGGTTCCATTGTCGGGACTAAAACTATGATTGCTAGGAACTAAAGTAAAGAAAATATAATCTCTATGCATAGATATGTTGTTGTAGTGTGCAATACTCTACTTGACTTGTGAAGCTTTGTGTTAAAAGAGAAATATGATCTAAAGAAAAGAGACAAGATCTTGAAAAAGGTAAAGCTTTGTGCTTTGATAGAGTAAGATAAGTGAAAAGTTTTGTTTTGAAAGCATGAATCTAGTTATGATTGATAGATTCAGTCCTAGTCTAAAAGATAGGGAACAGTTAGAATAAAAATTTGATCTAAGTAAAGCTAATAGAAATAGAGAAAGATATGTTATTCCTATGCATAGAAAGATTTTTTGGACTAATGAATGGATGTAAGAACCTAGAAAGAATTTTTGCAGATTGCAGGTCCAGCACTGTGATCCTAGTGTGCAGTATATGAGAAGTCGAGGAACTTACAAAATAAAGAGAGGATTGAAATTATGTTATAACTACAGAAGACTGGGACATCTTTCTAAGGAATGCCCTGGTATAGGTCCTATTTGTCTTTGTTGTAAAATTATTGGTCACGAGGTTGAGGATTTCCAAAGGATGATTACTAAATTTGAAAGGATGAACATGAGACAAAAAAACTATCAAGAGACTAAGAGAATTTTAGAAAATAAGAAAGAGAGAGAATCAGAGAAAGTTCAGACTACTTTAGAAAATTTAAAAGAAATGATGAATGATAAAAAAAATGTCAATTTATCAGAGATCTTGAAGGAAAAACATCACATAGCTACAAGAATAGGAGACTTCGACATTGACTGTTTCCTGGATGAGGAGACACAAGTGAATATCATGATAAATGGTACTTGGGAAATTTTGGGAAATCCTACTATGGTACCTTCACTGGGAAGGATAGGCTTGTTTAAAGGAAAGATGATAAGCCTATGTGGAAGAGTTACTAATGTACCTATTATGATCCATGGAACATCGACAAAAGAGAAATTTGAAGTCATTAAGATTGTTGAGAACAACGCCCCCTTCCCCCTTTTTCTAGGTAAGACTTGGAATTCAAAAGATCAGATCAGAAGGAAAGTAGAGGAAGAATCTACAAAAAAGAAAAAGCAACATGTAAGGAATTTCATAGCTAGAAAAATAGATCGACTAATAGAAGAACGAGAATTTAAGTCGAAGAAGCAGAATGAAAGAGAATTAGCTATCGAGGTTGAAAGAATGCAAGAATTTTTGAAGGACCTATCCATGTAAGAAAGAAGTATATCCATCTAGTAATTAATAAGATACGGGATATTAACTTCGTACCCCTCAAAAGTACATCAGCATTGCGAAGTCACTACGATAGGAGAAACGAAGAATAAGAATAGGAAGAGGAATCCAAAAAAAATTAGAGAGACTTAGATCACAAGAAAGAAGGCAAGGAATCTTAGTAAGAAGAAATACAAGTTAGAAAATCTACGGGAATTTACAGAGAATACTTCGTAGGAGGCAGGCTTGCAAGCTCTGAACCTTGCCGGAACAGTAGAACCGCGCAGAATGAGACTTTTCCCTGGCAAAGCTATATGATCATTGGAGGCACCTAAATCATTAGAACGACGCTCCAGAATGGATAGGAAATGCATTTATGGGTGGATAGACTGACGTTGGATGTTGATACCACGCCATAACGAATGGATTCTCATTGATGGAGGCATTCTTGTATGTTGGAGGAATTTGTTACAATGCTCACTTATTTAACCCGTCGGACGTTGTAGAAATTTTAATACAAATTATGTATTTCTTGGATTCTCTTGATCTAACAATTATATGCCACTATTAAATACATAATCGCTTCTACTAAAATTCTTGTTGAATTTAAAACATGATCGCCAATTGCAATATCAAGAAGAGAGATCAATTACACATAACACAGATGTTTTACCAGGAAAGCATAAAGCTAAAAACTCCACTATCATATATTATGAATATATCATGGATCAAGAAACAATCTCATACAAAACTCTAATCCAAGAGCTCTCAGTACAATATAAAATCATCTCACACTATCATATAAAAATTGGCAAATGCATGTGCCAATTTACTGGCTCCAGACAACCTACCTCCTCTGTGCAATCCCTATTGATGGAAATACTTGAAATGAATGAATCCCTTTTGCCTAGGTTGCACATTCATCATGGGCACATCCAATGTGTGTGTGGTTGCATGAGTGCACTCACTAATGTCACAACTGATAGTCAAATTTTCCCTTTCACCTGTTATCTCAACCGGGTCTCCACTGGATCTGACATGCATGTAGTTAAGAGTGGTAAATCTTCAGTTACATGTGAGACCACTGATTGTGAATTAATTAATAGTTAATTCATTGATCTCTCACTAGTGTAAGTTTAGTTACAACTAGTACAACTGAGCTTAACTCACTTAACTGAGTTAAACTGCTTTACAACTCACATAACTACATATATAACTCTGTTACAACTTTAAATCACTCATTTACAACTAATTCAACATGCATGTCCCACAAGTCAACCTTTGAACTCAAATTTCCTATAGCTAAATGATTTTCCACTTCAGTTAACTATTTCCAAGTGCTCATTGAGAATAGATTAATATTTATTGTCCAACTATTATTAAGGGATAATAATAGTCGACATACATCTATAAATAGAATTCACTCACCATCTATAAATAGACATCATCTACAAATAGAATTTTCTCATCATCTAAAAATAGACTTCCACCTAAAAATACCCTGAGGCTCCATCCTAGAGTAGGTGCATAATTTTCACTATGATCTTCTTGTTGAATCTCAACACTCCCTCTCAACAAGAAAGAGATTATCCCTCACCCTGATCCTGTCTTTGTGGTATTCAAATTTTCTTCTGGTGAGTGCCTTCATCAGAATGTCTACATCCTGATATTCTGTAGGAATGTACTGAAGAAACATGATCTTCTGCTAAACACAATCTCTGATATGATGATACCGGATATTTGTATGCTTATATCTATCATGAAACACAAGATTAATCAAGAGTTTAATGCAAATCTGATTATCACAATGAATCACTGTCGTATCTAAATGAGAACCAAACAAACCAACCAAGATCTTCCTCATCCAGATAGCCTCACATGCAGCTTGACGTGATGCCATGTATTCCTCTTCCACTGAACTGAGTTCCACGGATATCTACTTCCTGTTGTACCAAGAAACAATTGTAGATCCGATACTAAAGATCCCTCTTGATGTGCTCTTTCTATCTGTTAGGCTGCCCACCCAATATGCATCCGTGAAGCCATGAAACTTCACCTCATCCATCTGTTTGTACCATAATCCATACTCATATGTGCCCCTTAATATCGCAGGACATGCTTACCCACCTTCCAAAAGAGCTTGGTAGGTTTAACCATCGCTTGAATCAACTGGTTAACCGCATAGAAAATGCCTGGTATCATGTTCACTAAATACATTAGTGAACCCACTAACTGTCGATAGATAGTAGAATCCACTACCTCTCCAGAAGTAGCATCCTCTTTCCTCCAGTTTCCTGGAAGAGGATTATCCATGGA
This sequence comes from Picea mariana, assembly GCA_032191745.1. NCBI lineage: Eukaryota > Viridiplantae > Streptophyta > Pinopsida > Pinales > Pinaceae > Picea > Picea mariana. Next base: position 7,971 of record JASDQU010684133.1, on the reverse strand, counting down.
TTTGCAGCCCTCCATGTGAAACTTACCCAATATTTCCCTTGCATACTTGCCTTGAGACACAAAAAGTTCACCATCTCGCTGCATATTTCCAATCCAAATAAATAATGAAGGAGGCCCATATCCTTCATATCAAACTCCTTTGCAAGGCCCTCCTTGCATGAGTGTATCAGCTACTCATCACCAGTCAGTATTAAATCATCAACATAAAGAAAAATGATTAAAATATTACCCTCCACCATTGCATCAACCCAAGTGGGATCCTACACTGCTTCCTGAAAGGAAGATGGTTCAGTCACAATACATTTTATCATGAGAGCCATGTATCCAATAAATCGATCAGAAGACTATC
>JASDQU010684132.1:40055-56244 GCA_032191745.1 Picea mariana | reverse complement strand
ACTTCTCAATTAAGGTAGCTCCAAAATAGTTCTTTACAAATACAAAAATGAGGGTCTTTGCAAAAACCATCGACCTTTTCTAATAGGTCGATCCTCTTATTTATAACATATTATTAACTAAAAATAACTATCAAAAGTGCAAGCTAAGTAAAACAAAACATCGCCACATGGAGCTTTTCATCTCTGAGTATTCTAAGAGTCACAAAATTGTTTCACTTGAGTGGATGAATCTTCTCATACTCTGAACATTTGACAAAGAGTTACTCGCACGTGTTGGCGTATAGGAATCTGTGTTGGTCCATTGGGGTCGAAATGATATCCTCTATCTCCACTACCTATGGCCTATACTTGACTACTTTAGCACTTAACTGTTGTAACACTATCTAAGACTTGATCAGGTGCTCCATGAACTTCTGTACTTGACCTGGCACCATGTTCACCAGCTTTTCTACCTCTGCAGCCCACGATGAGTCTTGTTCGACATGTAGTTTGACTATGTCATGCAAGTCGACGAAGTCATCGGGTGTGTCTAATTCAGGGAGGCCGATGTCTCTCATCGCCCGATTGATCTTAGTCCAGCTCCTTTTGCACTCGACCCATTTCTCTTGGTTTTCTTGGTGAGATTCTTCGACCATTTTCACCTAGTATTTGATTGACTTATTTATGTGGTCGATGCTACTATCCCTTAGTACCCGAATGTCATGCTCTTCAGCGAGTGTCCAATTGTTGTATTTCTCGACAGCATTGTTCCTGCAACTTAAGCAGAATTTCAGAGACTGTGTAAAAACTGGATAAACACATATAAATTATAGCCGACAAATTTACAGACTCAGATACATACCTATGAAGCTTGTTAAAACCTAGTTATTTTGATAATCATGGGGTCGATACAGCCTTTGAGTTTCTCGTCTTTCTCCTTCAGATGCCCTGGAATTCTCTTATGTGCAGAATGACTTCGTTCACAATGGCTCAAGAGATTTTAAATAGGAAATATCTTACCGTGTCGCATCTGTCATTCAATTCGAGTTATGAGTGAATTTTCAATAAATTTGTCGACAGATCCTTAGAACTTAAATTCATCATGGGTTGACGATGGAGGCGCGGGTGATGATGTGGTCTATCGGTGACTTTAAAAGGTTGTTTTTATTGGTGCATGAGGTAGAAACTAATGTGGGATTGGGTATTAATTAGATCCTTAAATTCCCAAAATTCGATCGTATCTAATGCAGAAAACGTCCCCTCATGTTGCTCCTTCAGTGGGTGGATCGGGGATCAAGATTGTGCTATGAATGTTTTCAATGATATTCACCTACAAAATCTCCAACGTAGACCGATCTTACCATACATTGCTGACGTGCCAAAGCTGACTTGGAGGTATGACTAGGACCTAGGGAACCAACACTGACTTGGGATAGGACTAGACCATACGACCTTTGTACCTGGTAAATACACGTGGCGTTCGAGACCAGAGACTTAATCCGCTTGTATTAATCGGATTTGAGACTTTCCTTAAATTATTCATTCTAAAACAAACCTTATCTTTCCCATGGAGAAAAAGTGTCAAGGATCGGTGATCGGAGATAAACCTATCAAAGCGCTTTCGGATCGGCTCCCTTGAAAAAGTCCCGATGCCGAAAACGCATCGGGCATCGGCGATCGGGGATAACTTTATCGTGGTAAATATGTTTATTGTGATCCTTCTAGGTTTTCCCCGATCTCGATAAAGTGCGTCGGCCATCGACAATTTTTTTTCTTCCTTCATTAACGTCTGTCATCCTCGTATTTTACCGATGCCTAAGGGGATCGGCTATCTCTTGAACATTTATGTGAAAACTTATGTAAAGTAGAACTGCCTTCTGTTGATGTCGATGGAGATCGGCGCTCGAAAACTGTGGTTTTCTTAGTGGTTCCTTTTTATTCTTTGAATTCCTTCCGATGTCGAACCTGAGTGCGTTGGGTGCAGTGTTTGACTATCGATTCTTTATTCAGGTGTTAAGGTATTTTTAGTCATGGAGGCTTCTTCAACTTAGAAGCCTCCATGNGGCGCTCGAAAACTGTGGTTTTCTTAGTGGTTCCTTTTTATTCTTTGAATTCCTTCCGATGTCGAACCTGAGTGCGTTGGGTGCAGTGTTTGACTATCGATTCTTTATTCAGGTGTTAAGGTATTTTTAGTCATGGAGGCTTCTAAGTTGAAGAAAACCTGAATAGGTGATGAGATTCATGAAAATAAACAAAGAAATTTTTTTTCCCAAAATTAAATCGAATGAGACAGTGCAGAAGATCAAGTGGTACCCATAAAAGTAAAAACATTGATCAGGATTTTTAGGGTGTGTTGAGTGCTCAAAAAATGGCGACTTACTGGGCGAAAGAAGAATATTCATTCCTACCTTGGGCTCGGCTGATGCAAAAGATGGTTAATAAGTTAACTGGTATTTTATCAGAGCCTCTTTTATCCTTGCATTTGAAATTTCCTGGCTGGTGCATCCGGGCCTGCCTGTGGGGTTTCAGCCTTTATTCATCATTTGTTTCCTATACTCCTGAATCACGCATGTTGGCACAGGGGCAGACCCGGGTTTCAACGCTACAACAACGCACCAACAAAACCCTAACTATTGGCCCTTTCAGCAACACCTGTGAAGCAGATGAAGTCTCACCTAAGTAGAGGCAGGGGTGGTTGCAGGACTCAGATGTCTGCAACCTTAGCTAGGACACCGATCTGTGATTCTAAAACTTAAAATAAAATTTAGCAGTAAACATTCATCAAAATTCAGTTCTTAGTAACAACACAGACAAACCCTAATTACAGAGCATCATAGTATTCAACCAGATCTGATGTATCTAAGCCCTTATCATAGAGAGGTAGATTAGATCTAGCAAATTCAAGCACTAAGCACATTCACATAGGTCAGATCTAACATCCATATGTATCGTTAACACAAAGCATAAACAGATCTATCTATCTATATCAAAGCACTTAGCAAGTAAAGACATAAACACATCAACACATCGCACAAAGCAAAGCAACACAGTAGGTACATGGTTCACCCCCACCCTGGGCCTACGTCCACCAACTCTTCTTATTATTATCTTCAGTCAAGCTTCTTATAGGCACATAGCATCAAAATCCTACTCTGCAGAAGACAGGAGATTTGTGTGCACTTCGCCAGATCCTCCTTCTTCGAGTTAGGGTACAGCACCAAGCCTTCTTATAATTACTTGCACGAAGCTCTATAATTCTCTCACAATATGCACAAAGCAACTACAATCCATACATAGAACTTAGCCCAATATCACACAAATATATATATATATATATATATATATATATACATGCCTCTCCTTACATTGCCTAGACATCTATTTATAATTTACAAAATAGGCCTAAACATGGGTAAACCCATGGGCCAACATCCCCATACCCGTTACATAATCCCAAATCCCAAAAAGGGGTTGCGATCCCATGATCTCTATTTAGTCTTGTTCTCCGCCTTCAACAGGATATCAAAGTCCCAAAATAGGTCAAACTTGACCAAGGATCTCCCAAAACTTGGTCAAGGGCCAACAGGCCCCCAACACTCACCTGTGACTCGTCCTGAGTCACTCTGATCTTGGTAGTTCTGCTTCGAAAGCCTCGAGCTGCTTTGACTTGTTGTTGTGCCATAGCCTTCTGTTCAGTGAACTCTTGGATGACTGCGTCGTTGATAGGTCCCTCCAGGTGTTGTTCAGCTGTAGTGACAACTTGCTTGAGTTATGCTCCTCAGCCTTCGACCTCTGTCAACAATTGGTAGGCATTATCTTGTATAGGTTGGAGCCTCTGAGTTACTTCCATAACTCTGCGTTGGATAGTGTGGATTTGTTGTTGGGAGTTCATTGCTCTTTGGATCCCTTCATTATTTCCACAGCTAACAGGGGCTTCAAATGCGCCTGTATTGTCTCTGCTTGCTGCTTTGCTTCCTGGAGCTGTGACTCCAGTGCCTATAATTATGGGTTCTCAATGAGTTGCTCATATGTCTAGGCACTGCGATTACTCAGCTGCTTGCATTCCATGGCAAGGTTCTTTATCCTTTCAACTACGCTCCAGGTGGTTGCTTCTCTTTGATCCCTTACATCCTGTGGAGTCTCGGGAACTATGCGGAGCTCTAAGTCTTCTATGCGTTGTTGTAGCTGTTGGATGGCTTCCGTGAGCTACTTTACTTGCTTCGTGACTCAGTCCTCTATCTTCATTTCTAAGACTGTCATAGAGAGAAGTGCTCTGCTGACCGCTTCTTTCACTTCGAGTTGTTCTGCGAGCAACTGTTCTTTTCCTTGCTGCATCTGTGCTTTTTCTTCATCGAACTTCACTTGGAGAGCAATATTTTCCTGTTCTTCAACATTGCATTTTTCTGCGAGTACGCCTTGCACTTGCTTCAAGGCCTGGGTGGATTGTTTTTCTTCTTCTTGTGCTCGTCGAAGGTGATCTTTGACTGTATCATCTAGTTTGTGGAGTTGGGCTGGCTCATCTCCCAACTCTGGTCCTCCCGATGGCAGGGGTGCAATGGAGACTATGCGGCTGGACTGAAGGGCCTACTACACCCCTCGGAGTTCGAATTGAATTCTATAATACATTTCTTCTTGCTTGGCTTCTTGTTTCTCTGCTATTTTCAGTGAAGCGTCATTCAGGGATGCTATGATGAAGTCAAAATCATCGAAGGTGAGGACAATATGCATCTTGTCCATGGTGGCTTTCGATTTCTTCCAGGAAGAAGGTTTTGGGGGGGAAACCTTCCTCTTCTTCAAGGGTTCAACCATGTCTCTGGGCGGTGTTAATTCACCTGGATTATGTTCAACTTCTACTTCATCATCACCCCCTCGATCAGGTGACACTGAAGCATTCTTTCCTGAGGTGCTGCGTAAATTTTGGACCTCCTCAGTCTTCTTGGGTGTATTCTTTTCTTTATGAGTGTCCTTTGGGATGTCAAGATCAGATATCTATGTAGGGTTGGTAGGGATAAGGAGGTCAGTGGACCATTCCTTAGTGATCTCCTCAAGGTATTCTTCTGTAAGTTTATAATATGACTGTAGCTTCTCTTTATGTTCATCTGCTCGCGTTGTAATGTAGATGAAGTGCCAATCTGCGCTGAACTTCATCAGGGGTCGGAACCTTTGTAAGGTGTTTGGAGTCATGCGAGACTCAGCTCCAACGAATCTCTTTAGCTGAAGGTAATATGTATGAAACACAGTATTCGACTACCACTTTTTTTTTAGATCGCTTGAATACCAAAGGGTAGCGAACTTCGCAGCAAGCAGTTCGAACGACTCTATGTCTAGGAAGGTCGCACCTTCTGGCATATCCTAGGCAACAAATGAAATGAGGATCAGGAGCCAGCTAAAATGAAATTCATAACCCCGATCATGTGCTTCTCAGCAGTCTAGTTCCAAATGGTTAACTAGGTACTTCTCCCAGTTCATCTGTAGGCCTTCCGCGCACTTCCCTGTGAGGTCAACGACAAAGTCGATGACCTGTGTAGGTCGGTTCTTCCTTACTAAATTTCCAACTATCAGTTGACATGTTAGGCGCATTGCACCAATCTAGATGGAAGATACCTTGTAGCCTCTTGTTCCCTTCTCAACATTTCCATATCTATCCTTGATCTTCGGTGCTAGCGCACGATCTGTGGCCTTTCCTGGGTAGAAGTCCTGCGGGTTGGGTCCTTGCATACTCAGTCCTGTGATCCTGTGGATTGGCGTTGGGTCAACTGTAATACGACGGTCTAGCCATAAGTATCCGCCATGGTAACATGACAGTAGCAGCTTGGCATATCCATTGACTTCCTGGTGTCTTTCGAAGTGTGGGATCTTCATGACATTCAGTAGGGTGGACTGCGCGAGGTTCATCGTCCACGGTTGAGGGATGATATTTGAGTTCTTTCCCTTTGTTCTAGTTAGGTACTTGTACAGGGTGAGCATACCATAGATCTTGTGATATCCGAGGTTGAAGTCGCTGAACTTCAATGCTGTGATCTTATCCATCTTTTTCCAAACTGCGTGTATCCCCTTCGGGAGGTACGTAGTGACCATGGTGTACTCGAAATCTCTTGGTTCTCTTTTCCGATGAGGGTCAGGATGATCCAGCTCCACGAGAAGTAGATGGAGAGGCTTGCAGTCCTTTCGTCGATGATGCTTGTATACCTGCAGACATTGACATTACTCATTCAGTCATGAGGTCGATGAGAACTTCTTCAACAACTTTCTCTACAGCGCTGAACTCGTCCGACATATACGCTCGGGGTTGGAAATATCGGGTTCAAGGAGTAACTTAGACACTGCAATGGGAAAGAGGAAAATAGTGCAATGATCATTGTGTAAAATCAATGAGTCTGCGGGCTCAGATTCACGGTTATCAAAAGTGTTCTCGGTGCATGGCGCGACGGGATAAATAGATAACTTGGAAACAGATCTCTTGCAATGGGTGAGAAACCTTCATTAACTTCTTTTTGTCCGTTACAACGTAGTCCACGGTCTGGTGGCAAACCATAAATTCCTTTTTACCCATTCGAAGGGTCGGCCTANGGCTCAGATTCACGATTATCAAAAGTGTTCTCGGTGCATGGCGTGATGGGATAAATAGATAACTTGGAAACAGATCTCTTGCAATGGGTGAGAAACCTTCATTAACTTCTTTCTGTCCGTTGCAGCGTAGTCCACGGTCTGGTGGAAAACCATAAATGCCTTTTTACCCATTCGGAGGGTTGTCCTAACGGTTATATTGTTCCCAATGGCTATATTGCTTCACCCTAGCGAAGTGGCACGTGATGTTGTTCTGTTATCTCGTCCAAGCTCCAATTTTGCAAATTTTTCCTCTACAAAGTTCCCTATGGAACCTTCTATAACTTTTCGATCTTAGCTCTCTTCTTACTTAGCTTTCTGGCCTTCTTTCCAGTGAGATTCGTCTCAGTATTCTTTTTTCCATTTTGATTCTTATCTGCCTTTGGCATAGTTACTTCGCACTATTGAGATTCTTTCCTAAGATTCGAGGATGATAATTCCTCTTTATCTAGAATAGGTACTTCAATATTTTGTGGGTCTTCTAGTGTTCTTGCAACTTCGACATCCGGGTCTCTGGTGTTCAATAGCTTCGATCTGTTCTTTTGTTCTTCAATCAAGTGTGCGATCCTTCTAGTCATGAAATCCTTTAACTCTTGCTTCTTCTACTCTAAAACTTCTTCTTCTTCCTTCCTTCTGGCCTAATCTCTTTCAATCAAAGGTTTTCCTAGTAACATGGTAAATGGGGCATTGTTCTCAATAAATTTAACAACTTCGAATTCTTCTTCTGTCAAAGTTCCATTGGCACTCATAGATATCTGGGTAAGCTTTCCACATAGGTTTATCATCTTTCCTTTGAATATTCCTATTCCTCCTAATGAAGGAATCATAGCAGGCCTTCCTATAGCTTCCTAAGTTCTTTCTGTCGTGATATTCACCTGTGTTTCCTCATCTAGAACACAGTCAATGTCGAAGTCTCCTATTCTTGCTTCAATACATTATTTTTCTTTGAAGACCTCTGATAAACTGATATGTCGGTGATCCTTCAGGGTTTCTTTCATTTGTAGCAATACTTTCTCTGATTTTTTCTGGGGTTCTACCATAATCTCAGTTGCTTGAATTTTCTCGTGATATCCTTGTCTCATATTCATCTTTTCAAGTTGAGCAATCATTCTAGGGCAATCCAAAACTTCATGGTCCATNCTAGAATAGGTACTTCGATCTTTTGTGGGTCTTCTAGTGTTCTTGCAACTTCGACATCCGGGTCTCTGGTGTTCAATAGCTTCGATCTATTCTTTTGTTCTTCAATCAAGTGTGCAATCCTTCTAGTCATGAAATCTTTTAACTCTTGCTTCTTCTACTCTAAAACTTCTTCTTCTTCCTTCCTTCTGGCCTAATCTCTTTCAATCCAAGGTTTTCCTAGTAACATGGTAAATGGGGCGTTGTTCTCAATAAATTTAACAACTTTGAATTCTTCTTCTGTCAAAGTTCCATTGGCACTCATAGATATCTGGGTAAGCTTTCCACATAGGTTTATCAGCTTTCCTTTGAATATTCCTATTCCTCCTAATGAAGGAATCATAGCAGGCCTTCCTATAGCTTCCCAAGTTCTTTTTGTCGTGATATTCACCTGTGTTTCCTCATCTAGAACACAGTCAATGTCAAAGTCTCCTATTCTTGCTTCAATACATTATTTTTGTTTGAAGACCTCTGCTAAACTGATATGTCGGTGATCCTTCGGTTTCTTTCATTTGTAGCAATACTTTCTCTGATTCTTTCTGGGGTTCTGCCATAATCTCAGTTGCTTGAATTTGCTCGTGATATCCTTGTCTCATATTCATCTTTTCAAGTTGAGCAATCATTCTAGGGCAATCCAAAACTGCATGGTCCATAGCTTTGCAACAAAGACAACTGGGTTTTCTACCAGGGCATTCCTTAGCCAGATGTCTCGGTCTTCTACAACTGTAACAGAGGGTTAATCCTCTCTTTCTCTTAAAGGATTCCCATCTCTTCTTGTACTACGCATTAGGATCATAGTAGCTAACCTGCAAACATTTCTTTCTAGGATCCTGCATCCACTTGTTAGTCCAAGAATTCTTTATATGCATAGGTATAACATATATTTCACTATTCTTATCAGATCTACACATGTCAAACCTTCTTTCATCTATTAGTGCCCTAGTTTTCAAGCTAGGATAGAATCTATCAAACATACCTAGATCCATACTATTGAAACAAAAGTTTCCACTTATCTTACTTCTACAGAACACAAAGCTTTCAGATCTAGAATTTTTCACTATTCTTACCTTTATTAGAGCACAAAGCATTCAGATCTTACATCTTTTCTTCAAATCTGACCTCTTTTCTTGGCACAGAGCTTCATAGGTCAAGTGGAATGTTGCGCACTACGGAAACATATCTACGCACAGAGATTTCATAGTTTCAAGTCATATCTTTGCACAAAGCTTCTTCTTCCTCAGTTCCCAGCAATCACAATTTCGGGTCGGATATTTTCACAACGCTTCTTCTTCCTAATTTCCCAACAATCACAATTTCAGGTCCTGGCAACGGAACCATTTGTTGGCACAGGGGCTAACTCAGGTTTCAACGCTACAACAGCGCACCAAGAAAACCCTAACTACTGGCCCTTCCAACAACACCTGCGAAGCAGATGAAATCTCACCCGAGGTAGAGGCAGGGGTGGTTACAGAACTCAAATGTCTGCAACCTTTGCTGGGACACTGATCTGTGATTCTAACACTTAACAGAGCACTTGGCAGTAAATATTCATCAACATTCAGTTCTTAGTAACAGCGCAAACAAACCCTAATTACAGAGCATCGCAGTATTCAACCAGATCTGATGTATCTAAGCCCTTATCATAGAGAGGTAGATTAGATCTAGAAGATTCAAGCACTAAGCACATTCACATGGGTCATATCTAACATCCATATACATCGTTATCTCAAAGAATAAACAGATCTATCTATCTATATCAAAGAATTTATCAACTAAAGACATAAACACATCAACACACCGCACAAAGCATAGCAACACAGCATGTGCGTGGTTCACCCCCACCCTGGGGTTACATCCACCAACTCTTCTTCTTATTATCTTCAGTCAAGCTTTTTACAGGAACATATCATCAAAATCCTACTCCGCAGAAGACAGGAGATCTGTGCGCACTCTACTAGATCCTCCTTCTTCAAGTTAGGGTACATCACCAAGCCTTCTTATAATTACTTGCACGAATCTCTGCAAGTCTCACACAATATGCACAAAGCATCTACAATCCATACATAACACTTAGCCCAATATCACACAGATATATATATACATGCCTCTCCTTACATTGCCTAGACATCTATTTATACTTTACAAAATAGGCCTAAACATGGGTAAACTCATGGGTCGACATCCCCATACCCGTTACATAATCCCAAATCCCAAAAAGGACCCAAAAAGGGGTTGAGATCCCGTGATCTCTGCTTCACCTTCAACAAGCTTTCGAAGTCCCAAAATAAGTCAAGCTTGACCAAGGATCTCCCAAGACTTTGTCAAGGGCCAACAACGCCCTCTTTGACAAGATTCGAGTAAAGCATTCACTGACACCTGACCTTTTAGTTATCATCAATCACTTGTTATAGTGTTTCTCCATTGCCAGAGAGCATCCATAGCCCCGATGGAGTCACCCCGACGTCACAGACCTTGCTTCGCTGTCAGCGAGTGTCCATAGCCCTGACAAAGTTATCTGCATACCCTCTCCTACTGTGCACTCATTTGATATAGTTGATTTTATTTCAGAAGAATTCCCTGAGCAAGTGGGAGGGGAGGACGTCCGTTATCTACAAAATGAGATGCCTAAGGTGAATTTGTTGCTAACTTTATCTCAAGGTACATGTATTCCTTTCCATCTTTCTATCTTTCCCCTCAAGGTTTTACCAGACCACCAGGTAGACACTTCATCACTTTTCCAAGGTTGTTCATCTGCACAGGTTCGATAGAAATCTCCTTTAAAACAACCGCAGGTCTCCCAATGCTTCTTGTGTTGTATGTAAGCGATGAGTCAGTAACAGAGTTCATCCTATCGCATGAAATGAGGTCAACCAATGTCTTGCTAAACACAATCTTCAAAAGTGCAGAAGTACTATAGAAAGAAGCAAAAAACAAAAATGCACTCCGCAATCAGCCTACCTAAAAACAAATCATCATGAAAACACACACCCATTTATTTACTATTATTTTTTTTAATGAAAATATTGTTTTAGGGCTTGGCCATTCACCAGGAGGGCGTCAGGTCCCCCCCTCAGATTTTGCAACCGATACATGCCTACCCCAATTTTCTCGACTACCTTAAAAGGTTYGAGCCATAGATTCTGAAACTTCGAATGTTTTCCCTTTAGCTCATTTGCTCTGTCCCATTTTAGGACTAAGTCTCCTACTTCAAAATTCTTCTCTTTGGCCTTATGCTTATCAAACCATATTTTAACTATCTGTTGATGAACTATGAACTTTGATTTTTCTTTCTCCCTTTCTTCTTCCAGCATGAGGAGGGTATCAATTCTTTGTTGTATAACTAATGAGGCTTGTCCTGTAGAATCCTAAGCAAGTTGAAGAGATGGAATATATAGCCCAATCAAGAGAATGGCATCCTTCCTATATACCAGAAAGTATGGGGAATTCCCTATATATTCCTTAGGTGTTACTCTGTCATCCCATAAGGCATTATGAAGTGAACTATGCCAATTCCTTTCATTGTCTGCAACTGTTTTCTTTAATATCCTCACTAGGTTATTATTGGTTGATTCTACCACTCCATTCCCCTGTGGATAGTAGTTTGCAGAGTATCTGATTATGATTCCTTTGTCTAAAGCAAACTATATTAATAGGGTGGAAGAAAAGTAAGTGGCATTATCAAAAACAAGGACGGAAGGCATACTGAACCTCGTAATCAGTTGTTTTTCTATGAATTGGATCACCACCTTTCCATTTACATGAGTCAGAGAGATGGCCTCTGCCCATTTCATGAAATAGTCTGTGGCAGTCAGTATGTATCTATGTTTTTTGAAGAAATCAGTGTAATTACTCCTATGATATCTAGCCCCCATTGCTCAAATGGCCTGGAGACGACCACAGGTTGGAATGGGACAACTTCTCTCTTTTCCCTCCCCACACTCATTTGACAAGTTTTACAGTTTCTATCATATCTGTGAGCATCCCTGAACAGAGTAGGCCAATAATAGCCAACTCTTAGTATTTTGTGGGAATTGGTGTTTCCTGCGAAATGTTCACCTGCAGGACCATCATGGAGCTCCTTCAGAACCTTGTCTGCATCTTCGCATCCAAGACATATTAAAATTACCCCATCATAATTAACAAGGAAGAGTACTGAATTTATGAGGCAATATTGTGTTGATTTTAACCTGAGGGATCTTCTTTCCCTAGGATTCAGGTTTTCTGGGCAAGTCCCATGGTGCAGGAGATAAGTCAGTTTCTCATACCAAGACTCTTGCCCTGGGGATACGTATGAAGCTTCACCACACCATAATGCCAATTCATTCTCCCATCCCAGACCTTCATTTACTTGGTCCTGGGATTCAACTGTGAGTTTTCATAATCCTTGTCCCTTAACCAATTCAGTAGGTTGTATATCTAGATCAAATTCTTAGACTACTGCCATCCAGTTTCCTCTTCTTTCCCCCATATCCTGTTGAGTGAATAAGGAACGGACTACAGGGTGAGGCAAGATGACTTTGTTATGGTTCTTAAGGATGTAAGATCTGAAGTGTTTCATTGCCTTTTATACTGCATAATCCTGCTTGTCTATAGAAGGGAAATTCAATTCGGCCCCTTGGAGATTAGTTCTCATAAATGAGATTGGGGCCTCATTGTTGTCATCATCCCTCTGAGTCAATACTGCAGCTAACGATTGGTCGAAGGAAAAAGTGTAGAGGAAGAAATATTTTCCAAAGTCGGGGCTTCGCAACACTAGGGCTTGAGATATTGCAGCCTTAATATTGTTGAAAGAAATTTTCCGTTCATCATCCCACTTTAATTCAGCATCTTTGAGGATCATTTTGTGTAGGGGTTTAATAGTTTCAGCAAAATCAGGGGTGGATTTTCTCACGAAAATGATTTTCACAAAGAAAGATTGGATAGCCTTTTTGTTGTGGGGTAATTGAAGCTAAGCTATAGACCTAATCCATTCTGGGTCTATGTGAATTCTTGTTTGAGATATAATATGACCTAGTAGTTTACCTTCCTCGACACCAAAGGTAGTTTTCTTAGATTTTAAGGATATACGGTATTTTCTACACCTTTCGAAAATCTGGGTTAAGTGATGAACGTGATCTTCTCTGTTATTTGAATACACAGTCACATCGTCCAAATAGACTACTACACATTTGTTGACTAGTCCCCAAAACACTACTTCCATGGCCCTTTGGAAGGTTTCCCCTGCATTGATTAACCCAAAGGGCATGTGTTTATAAGCAAAGGTTCCCCACTTGGTTCGAAAGGTAGTTTTCAAATGGTCTTCCTCTGAAACTAGAACTTGGTTGTAACATGAAAAGACATCCAGCAGGGAGAAAATCTCAGAGCCAGACATGGTCTGCAAGATTTGCTCCATTGGTTGTACTGGGTAGTTGTCCTTTTTTGAATCTCTGTTGAGGTTTCTAAAATCTACACATAGGTGGATCTCCCCAGACTTTTTNGGAACCAAATTTTCTACCCATGCAGAGTGTCTAACCTAGAAGATAATCTTAGCATCTAGTAATTTCTTTAACTCCTGACACATGAGAGGCTTCAGGGATGGGTGGTACTTCCATAGCTTTTGTTGGAAGGGTTTCACTCCAAGCTTTAACGAGATTATGTGTTGAATGATATGAGTATCATAAGTTTTCATATATCAGTAGGACCATGTAAAGACATCTTGATATTGTCTAAAAAGTTTGAGATAAGCCTTCCTTTCCTCTTTAGATACTTTCTTGCTGAGATTTATATTCTTGGGGTTTTCTGGGGTTCCTAGATTTATAGTTTCGTACATGGGACATGAACTCCTCGTCTTTGCCTTCGTTGACCCTTTGAATCTTTCCTTTAAGTCAAATAGGTTTTCTAAATTGGCTACTCCCTTCGGTATCGTGCAAGACCTTGGTTTGTCAGTCAATTGATCTATATGAGGATCGCTTTCTACTAATCACTCCTGAAATACTTCATCGTCAATAGCCAGGTCTTTAAAATTATCATGATTGGTCAAAACGTTTATGATTTGTTCATCCACTTCAAATACCTTCAATTAGAAATATTGTTGGGCACTGACGGTTTGTAGAGTATCTCCATAGTGAACCAGGAAGCTTCATAGTCTTCTAGAGGTGATAGCCTTGAGGCAGCGGTGGCCAGAGAATAAGAAAGAGTGTTCTTTGTTCTGGATATCATTGTGATGTTGAAGGCTTCAAAATTTTCTATTAGTCTGTGCACTTCCTGTTGATAATTCCTCAGATGGGAAGAGTTGCAATGTATAGTGTTCTGTACTTGTCTAAAGATGATTTTAGAATCTCCGAAAACCTTTAGCTCTTTAACGTTTAATTCAATGGATTTCTTTAGCCCCTATACTAGAGCTTCATACTCGATGGTGTTGTTTGTGCATTCAAATTCTAGTCTACAGGACATAAAATTTTGTTTACCTTTTGAACCAATGAGGATGCACCCTTACCCTGACCCTTCTTGCAATTTAGATCCATCAAAGTATAAGGTCAAAATTTGTGAGAAAAAAACCATCAATTTCCTTTTTTCTACCACTTTCCTCCTTTCCTCCTATTTGTTTTGTGGCTTCTAACACTGGTTCCTGACAGAAGAGGGTTTCCTCTGCCATTGTTGGAAAATTTTCTTAAAAACTCATTTCGAATTTTTGAGTAAGAGGAACATCAGATGAGAGGGGGGAGAAATTCCCAAAATTGAAGTCGCAGGAATAATTTCCTAGCACGGGGAAATCAGCCGATGAGGGTTCGTTGATGGTTTCTAAGTCAGTGACAGTATGTTTTAGATATCTTTCCCTATCGATCCTGATCATATTTGTGTGTCCCTTTAATGGCAACCAAAGGTGAGCCCAGACTGTACTAAAGTATCCATTTAACTTCTCGGACCAATATTGGCTAAGTAAAAATCCACAAGATTCTTGGATATCTACTTCATTGATGTCAATCACCTAAACAAATTTAGGGTCTCTCGCCATTCTGATCATTACATCTTTGAACTCCCATAACCTTCACCTGGGTTCTGTCTAGTTGTATCACATGTTTATCACTTTTGAGAGGGACTGTGTTTTATTTCTTACATATAGAAAATGGAATAACATTAGAGTATGCTCCTGATTCAACCAGATAGTTATGGAGGTTTCTGTTGAAGACTTCAAATGTCAAAAGGAACAGTGGGACAAAAGGCTTTCCCTTCTTATCTTCAGAGCAAGAATTTATGGTTGGTTTATTTCTTAGATCTGTGACAACTGGATTGTCTCCTTGTTCAGTGCTTGTTATTGAGTTTTCTACTGACTTCAAATCTTGTAACAAAAATTCCTTCTACTGAGGGATTCTACATATATCCATGACCGATATATTTTCCTTCAACTTTTTCAAATATTCTACTATGTTGTAGTCTAGCTTGGGCGATTCTCGTGTATGGATGTTTATAGAATTTATTCGAGGAACAAAAGGTTCTTTAGGGTGATCAAACGTTGGCCTTCCTCCCTAATTTTGGGTCATAGTAGGGTCATTTGAGACAGGTTGACCCATACTTCATGTTTTCATAGCCAATACCTCTACGGGTGGTTCTTGAACCTAAAATAGATCATCAGAACGCATTGGTAGGTCAAGGTCCCATATCAGCATGGTTATTTCTTCTGGTGGACCAACTTCTTCCTGATCAGCAATATTCATAGTTGAGCCACTTGATTGTTCGGTATTGGAAACCTCATCTAGAAACTGGTTGGCCATCAAATTCATGTCATGCAGCCATTGTGGGTAGTCTCTTTCAGAATTTTTCTCTTGGTGACAGGTACAGAATGATTCAGATGCTACATTTCCCAGGTCGATGTTTAATTTGGTTGGGGGAGGTTCAATTGCTTTGAAAGGTCGATTTCTTTTAAAAAAGGGTTTATAGGGCCTCTGGCCTTGGTTTCCCTCCCTTACACTTATTTTAATGTCTATGGTTTTGTTTGACAACTCCTTCACCATGCATTGTAGGTCTTCTATGTCTCCACTTCCTTTTCGGGACCTTGTTCTGTTTGTTTCCCTAGGGGTCTGGTCAACATGAGTCCTCTCTTGGGAGGAGGTTGAACTTCCTTCTTAACTAATGAGACCTGACCTTATTTACATCCCTTTATTTGGAACTCTATCATTTTGGATTCTTCAAAATTCTCAGCTAAGGTTGTTTTGGCATCCCTCTTCACAAACATGGAAATAGAAGTTGGGAGAGCATTAGCATACACTTTGATTTGCAACTCCCGAGTGGGTTTAGCTTCAGGTTGAAATTTGTTTAGGATAGTGGTGAACCGTTGATTAAAGTCTTTAACCTTATCCTTTGAACTCATGGTGGCAACGAACAACTCGGACATCAAAGATCCTGTAGTGGTTTCTTCTGCAAATTTATCTAGAAAAACATTTTGAAACTT
>JASDQU010684131.1:93412-119505 GCA_032191745.1 Picea mariana | reverse complement strand
TAGGCCATTAGTTGTAATTATACCTCCTAGTCTCCTATATATACCAAGGAGACATTTTCATTTTGAATCATCTTGTACTTGAACATTTAAGTGGGGTAAAAGGAGGTTTCCCCCTCGAAGAGGCTTATTATCTGAAATTATCTCTTTTTCAAGGCGTTGAGTACTTTTCCTGAGGGCTTTCTATGCTATATTGATGTTTGGTTCTTAACATGTCTCATAATTATTGCATATGATGAAGATGAAATTTTTTTCATCGGTTATGCATTGCTAGTGGAATTTTAGAAGTAATATGGAATTGGTCTATGTGAGAACACCTTCGAAAATGATGGATCGCATGAGGAAATATATAACAATGAAAGGGATCCATGATCCTAGAGGGTAAGTACAACAAGAAGAACCAGGTTGTCAAGCATGGAGCATCAACTCCTGTGTGAGTTGCACTATCGAAGAACCAGGTTGTCAGGCCTGAAGAGTGAATGCATGTGTGGGTTGCACTATTGAATAAGCAGGTTTTCAGGCCTGAAGAGTGAATTCTTGTGTGAGTTGCATTATCGAATAAACAGGTTGTCAGGACTAAATATTGAACTCCTATGTGAGTTGCACTATTGAAGAACCAGGTTTTCCTACCTAAAGAGTAAACACACATGTGAGTTTCACTATCGAAGAACTAGGTTTTCAAACCTGAAGAGTGAACTCTTGTGTGAGTTGCATGGTCGAAGAACTAGGTTTTTAGGCCTGAAGAGTGCAATCTTGTGTGAGTTTCACTGCAACAACAAGGTTGGTGTTGATTATTTCACTGATATTGTTCCTAGAAGCAAGTTCCCTTGAGTTACTGATAGTGAGATTGCTAGTTACCTATGCGAAAATACCTTGATAAATAAATGGTGTAGCTCGATGGAATGATGATAGTGAAGGGGGTACATTCCTTGGGTTGTGTAGACTATGGGGAAGAGAGAGAGAGAGCTAGAGGATTGGAACTATTGTGGGAGTATAGCCTAGGTTTTGAGGTTGCAATGTGTGCAGAGTGGACAACCAGTGGGATGGATATCCTTGTTGACTCATAGCTTCAGCTCAGGGATGGCCTTCTATTGAGATAAAATCAACAACAATGCCTATGGTTGGGAGGTTCATCCTTTGTTTGTAGCTAGTGGGTTAATCATTAATAGATAAGTTTTTTTTTTTTTTTTTTGTTCTTATGTTAAATTCATTGTGCAAATGGTTTATATGAATTTTGTGTGTTTTTTGTTTTCTTGAAAAATTGTATTCATGTTTAATACATGTTGTTAGATGCATTTAAAACTGTAATATTAGTCCAATTGTCAAATTTGTGTGTGATATGCGACTGATAATCTACAAGAATTTAATTAAGTAGAAAATCTCTAGATTTAATGTATATTTTGCATGTAATGATGCTCAACTGAAGGCTAGGTACATTACAATATAGATATTTGAAGAAAATTTTGAGCTTTTGTGTAAGGTAGTCTTTGGGATTGGGGGTTACTCAGGTGGAAGAGGAGAAGAATAACAAGCCGAAAGTTGAATACTCATTTGATTTAGTGGGGAACCAATCCAACCTAATTGAGATCAATGATGATACCCAACCATTTGGAGCCACAAAAGAGAGGGTTGGCAAGGAATACATGTTGATGGAAGTGGAAGTAGAGGAAAGTCCTCATTCTCCTATTGTGATATAGATTATATTGAGAATGACATGAAGGCATAGATATAACAAGGAAACACATGGAGATATTGAAATAAACACAATAATATATTTAAAATCAGATTCTATTAATGATTGTTTGGAATACAAAAGACTGTAAAATGCAAAGCACACTAGCTAACTAGAATGGGTGTAGCTGATCCTGGAAGTGAGATATGTGTTAGTTACATTCATTCAAAAGAAGTTTATTACAAAGAGGAAGAAAATATCTTTTGACATAAAAAATCAATGATAATACCCTAAACATACAAAACCCTAACCTCGGAAGATGAAACACCAAAAGGTTTGTGGGCCCGATGCAGATGTTTGGTACGTCAACTTCCCGGGAGTATAAAGTTTGCATATGATCTCCATTTGGGGTTATTAGTATCCCATTAGAAAGGTCTAGATGAGAAATACGCATTCTAAATGATGTAGAATCTTCATTTTGTTACATACTAGTAGATGTTGGGCCAAAAAATATCATTTAGGGCCTCAAAACGACCTCGGAATTTTGGGACACGAAAACCTCTAGAAACACTGCCAAGATGTGGAACCTTTCTGAATTAGTTGAACGGGTGAGTGGTCAACAATATCCACCTGATGTTTTCTTTGATTGATAGTCTCTAATTGGTCTTATATAAATAGTTATAGAAAGATAGATCTGGTGTTTCTTTCCATTTGTAAACCACTGGTTATGTGGAAAACTCTAAACCTTTTTATCAGAAATGAAAAAAAAATGATAGTAGAGGATATGATTACCTCCTAAGGAAGACCTCTACCAAGAAAAACTATAATTATCCCCTTTTTGTATATAATGTGAAACCATAAATATTTTTTCTTAGATTTAAAGAAATTTTTTTACAATACACAAACTTTCTAATAATATTAACTTAGATATACATGATTAAAAAAAGAACATTAATATAAATACTTCCATAGAATCATATATTATAATTATTATTCATACTATATAAATAAAAACATATGTTTTATTTATCCACTCAAAATAGCTTGAATATGTGTCATTGTCTATCATTGTTATTTTCTCCTTACATGGACATGTTAACCTTAATTCACAACATTCTATTATAATCAATTTTAATTTTAATTTCCTGTGGATGGGGTGCCACGTAGCCCATAGGATTCCACACATCCTACATGTGAACCGAGTTATTAATAAGGTCGACTTCCACCCCAAGATTCATTCTTGGATGGAGGAAGGACTTAAACGTTCTCAAGGGATGGAGTAACATCTCCCTCACGTTGGTTTGATGGCACCCTCAATGTGCCATGGCAGAGAGGTGACGATTGGTATGGGAGGAGGCTGTTTGGTCATATCATCTTCTTAGAAAATGCTCCACTTCTACCAGGTTGGCCATGACTTGTTTCATTCTGTTTCTTTGTTGTATTGGCTCTCCTCTCTTCTCATCTATCCCGCTCTATGCGCCCTCCTTTTCAGTTTTATCTGGCCTCTCAGTTATGTCATGCCTCATCAGCAAGAGAAACCCAAGAGGGGAACCTTTTGGTATTATTATGCAGAAAGGAAGAGACACCTTCGTGAATTAGTGTGAGCTTCCTTGACAACTTTGATTCAGATAAGCAAGGAGTTGAATATGCCTCCAATGGATTATGTGGAGGATGAAACCCCAGAAGAACCAATTATGGTTCCACCAGACTCAATCCTCTACATGGTCATAGACCCCCATGATTGACCCAACAAAAATATTACAACAATGGACACATCGACAACACTGGAGGGGGCTACTTGCATAGTCCAAGAGGAAATTCCCAGGACGGATCACTTGACTGATCCTCCTTTGACTACTTCAGACATAGGAGCAGACCCGATATCACCCAAATTTCTTGCACCAGAGCACTTGGAGCTCATCTTCGAGATGAGTAGATACATGATGGAGAAACTCCACCGACACACCCTCCTCAATAGAAGAATTTAAATGTTGTTCAATGCCTTCTCGAGCGTGCCTGTCAAGCAGAGATTCCCGACCTGTGGGCAACCTTTTGCCTTCACTCCTCATGGTGACACTCCTCACATTGACACTCTAGATGGAAGCTTCCACTGTTCTAACCGACCATCTAATGTTTAAATTTTATCATCCCTCAACACTCCATCTGCAAGGCAATGGGGATTTTTGTGCAATACTGTCTAGTTTTTCTGTCTTACTACTTAGTTTTTATTTTCAGTTTGTATGATCTATTTTTTGATGCATATCTAGATAACAATTTCATAACAATCTGTTTCCACTTTATCTAGTTTCCAATTGTTTTGGCAGACCAAGTGGTGGCTTCCACTTTTGGCTACAAGAACCAAAGGATGCCACCGTTTTCAGTTTCCACTAGTTTGGAGGACCAGGTGGCAAGCCTGTGATACTGATCAACTATGTATAGCGACAACTATTTATTGAGGTAATATCCCTTTTTTATTAACTGGAAAAAAAAAAATTATATATATATATATATATATATATATATTACAATTTATTTATATACTGGGAAAACCTAGATGCCAGATCTCTTAACACAATTCAGTTATTTCATGTCGATGATGTTTTGTTTAACATTATTAGAGAAGAAACGATAGCATGCTTATGGAGCAGGATGGAAGGCCTTAACATGACAAATTTCTTGACGAATCAATTTTACTTAAAGAGGAAACTATACAATTTAAAAACGATAAAAGGTACAAAAATTGTAGATTGATTGAATGTGTTTAATAATCTTATATGCCAGTTGTGCAGTATGGATGTTAAACCCAATGATGAAAATAAGGTTTTTATGTTGTTATGTTCATTTCATGAATCTCATGACCATCTGGTTACTTCCATTATCTTTAGTACAACTGAGACTCTCAAATTTGATATTTTTGTTGGAGCTATGTTGTCTAAGGAGGTGCAGAGAAAATCAAGTATTGAAACCTCCACACCATAAGCATTGGTGACTAGAGATCGGTCCACTGAAAGGGGAAAGGATTCGAGTAGAACATATAGAGTTAATTCAACAAGAAGAAATGGTAAGGGAATATCTTGGTATTGTAACAAAGATGGGCATATTAAAAAGGATTGCTAGAAGCTGCAGGAGTCCAAGAAAGAGTCCAAAAATGAAGCCTCCAAATCCAGTCGAATCATGTCTAGGAATGATTGATGAAGCCTTACATATTAGTAATGTCTATGAATAATAAAAATTATGAAGAATGATTTTCAGACTCTGTTGCCTCACACCATATATTCCCAAATAGAAATTGGTTTATTTCTTATCAAGCAATTGATGATGGAGCTGTTCTTATCGGTAATAATGATTCTTGTAACAATGTAGGTATTGGAAGTGTCAAAATAAAAATGTTTGATGGGATTATAAGGACATTAGCCAATGTTAGACGTGTTCTTGGACTAAAGAAAAAATAAATTTCTCTGGGAGTGTTGGATTTTGGTGGTCATAGGTTTACAGGTCAAGGTGGAGAACTGCAGTTGTTCAAGGGACATTTGTTGGTTATGAAGGTAAGGAATACTGGAAATTTGTATAACCTGGAAGGAAATACTAAAAAAAATCAAGTTGTGGTGGTATCTAAGAAAGAAAGTGCACCTATTTGTTTATGACATAAAAAATGGGATCATATGAACAAGACAGGCCTGGGCCTATAGGTAGCAGTAAGCCGTAAGTTATTTTCAGACTTTCAAACTTTGAATTTCTGCAAATTTTATATCTTTGTTGATTACGTTGATGGGGTTAAGAGATGTAGTTTGTGGGGTCCTATTTCTCACAAAATCATCACTAGCAGAGATATGTACATGGAACAATTTGTAGTTTTTCAGGATTGCAAAGGGAGATTTGTTTGCAAACTCGAGGAATCATTGTATGTACTAAAGGTACCTAGGAAATTGTACAAGATGTTAGATCTTTTCATGGTGAACCAAAATTTCTTCAGAAGTGAATATAACCATTTTGTTGAATGTTTGGAAATGGTATATTCGTTTTCTTAGTATATGTTGATGCTATGCTTATTGCAAGAAAAAACATCTTTAAGATTAGCAGGTTAGAGGCTCTGTTGGCCATGATATTTCAGATGAGATATCTAGGAGCATCAAAACAAATCTTGGGTATATGATTACATAGAGATAGGGAAAATAGTAATCTGTGGTTATGAAAAAATAAGTCTATGGAGAAGACACTGATGTGGTTCAGTATGAACATTGTAAAACTGGTAAACATCCCTATAGTTTTCCATTTTATGCTTTCTTCAAGTTTATGTACTCACTAGTACATATTATAAAAAAATTGACGTTCTATTTGCGGCGTTATGGACAAAATTGGCCATACAATCGAAAAATAGAGGAAATTTTAATTTTTTTTTCCATATTGCTCGATAACATCGTTATTTCCATGTTGACATCTCTCTTTCCACATTGTCGTCTCTCTTGGCACATTTTCCACATAGTCTTCTCTCTTGCCATGTTTGTGACATAGTCGTCGCTATTGCCACATTTGTGAAGATAGTTATCGCAGTTGCGATGTTGTGGAAACTAGGTTTCCCCCTTCCAACGTTCACCTAGTATTTTGACCAAGTCAACTTTGATTTGGTCAATGATCGTTGCAATTGCGGCATTATAAAATCTATAAATATGTTGCATTTTATGGATTTTGTGATAAGTTTTCTATAATAACAACACTTCAAAAAGGGTTTGCGGGTATTCTCGGCTAGAGTACAACTATTAAAAGACATTTTACTAGGGCTCTTCTTGTTTCCTTTTAATTTTCTGATCGACTGAATTTTAAAGGAAACAACTATTAAAAGACAATGTACTAGGGATAGAGTACATGATGGGTAACGATGACCTATGAATGGGGCCAACGTTGATTTCTTTTCAAAATGTTTCTCTATGAAATCATACATCCTTGGGTCTTGAAACCCTCCCATACTGTTAAGGCATGTGTATAGTCTAACCATGTCAAATTTCGATGCATACAAACACATATTGAAGAAATTTCAATGTTGGCAACATTCACTGCTCACTATGCAGGGTCGGTGCATGACATTTTTGGTGCTTGAGTTGGAAGTTCCATGACATTTCAAGAGAGTTCCAACAAATATTATACAGATGGAAACAACGACATTTGACAATGAGATGCCCATTATGAACATTTTTGCAAACATGGACGATCTCAAAGATTGTGTTGTCGGGACATCATACATCCTTGAGTCTTGAAACCCTCACATACCGTCAAGGCATGTATCTAGTCTAACCATGTCAAATTTCGATGCATACAGACACATATTCAAGAAATTTTAACATTGACTCCATTCACTAGTTCTCACTATGCGAGGTCGGTGCATGACATTTGTGGTGGTTGAATTGGAAGTTCCATGACATTTCAAGAGAGTTCCAACCAAAATTCTACGGATGAAAACAACGAAATTTGAAAAATATGAGACGCTCCATTATGAGCATTTTTGAAAACATGGACGATCTCAAAGATTATGTGGTCGAGAAATCAAACATCCTTAAGTCTTGAAACCCTCCCATACCATCAAGGCATGTGTCTAGTCTAACCAAGTCAAATTTTGATGCATATAGGCACATATTGAAGAAAATTCAATGTTGGCCCTATTCACTAGTGCTCACTATGCGGGGCCGGTGCATGACATTTGTGGTGGTTGAATTGGAAGTTCCATGACATTTCAAGAGAGTTCCAACAAACATTCTATGGATGGAAAAAATGACATTTGACAAATATGAGACACCCCATTATGAACGTTGTTGCAAACATGGATGATCTCAAAGATTATGTGGTTTGGACATCAGATATATTCCTTGAGTCTTGAAACCCTCCCATATCGTCAAGGCATGTGTCTAGTCCAACCATGTAGAATTTTGACGCATACATGAACAATTTGAAGAAATTTCAACATTCGCCCCATTTACTACTCACTATGCGGGGTCGATGGAAGAAATTTCACTATGCTCATTCACCATCAAGGAAGGCGATATTCACCATGCTCACTATGAGACATCCTTTATATTGAATGTTTATGAAAACATGGATGATCTCAAATATTATGCGGGGACATCAAACATCCTTAAGTATCGAAACCCTCCCATACATTCAAGGCAACTATCTAGTTTAACCATGTCAAATTTCGATGCATACGGGCATCGATTGAAAAAAATTCAGCGTTGTCCCCATTCACTACTCATTGTGCGGGGTTGGTGGAATAAATTTGTGATGGGTGTATTTGAAGTTCCATGACAAGTTTCAAGATAGTTCCAAAAATGATTCTATAGAAGGGAATGACGAATGATGACAATGAGAGGTGAAACATGATGAATGTTGACGAAGATGTGGACGATCTCAAAGATTGTGTGGGGACATAATAAATCATTGAGTATTGAAAACCTCCCATACCATAAATCCATGTGTCTAGTCTAACCATGTTGAATTTCGACACATACATGCACAGTTTGAAGAAATTTCAATGTTGTTCCCATTCACTGCTTACTATGCGGGGTAGGTGCAAGATGACATTTGTGGTGGGTGAATCACATCAGCAATAAAAATGATGAGTTGATGACATCGTCCTCTAAAGAATCTGTGAGTGAATATGATGAGATGATGACATATTTCTCACCAACACATGTCCACTTAGTCTCAATGACACATCTTTGATATCCTCCAACATTAAAGAAATCCCCACATCAGCAGGGAGTTTAAACATTTTCAATAAGTGTGAGTCATCCATGTATTCTCCTACCTCATGGAAATTCTCTTGTGATCATTCTCACCATTATTCACATAAACCCCACACTATATTCCCCTTAGTTACTCAATAATCCAAATTTAGAAATGACCAAAACTAATGCAACAATGACAGAATAGCAAATCTTGGAAGAGAGATAGATGGTTGTAGATAAGCATAGAGGCAAGTAAAATTAGAAAACATTTAACCCTATGCCCATGCAATAGTTTCTTATTAATTATTTAAGAGCTAAGGCAATACTCCACTAGGTTTCCCATAAATCAATCAATGGATTGGACTATTTTTTCCTACATGAGGGCACTGAAAAGGAAGGAGATGCTTGAGGGATGGTTGAGTAGAGAAAGGAAACATTTTCCCTTGTGTTGTGTATGGCATGGAAGAGATATTTTCCCTTATACTCAAATATCACTCACAGATCCACTCTATATATCGTCTCATATCATCCTCATTTCGTTTTAATTTTTTGATCGGTCGAATTTTAAAGGAAACAACTATTAAAAGACATTGTACTAGGCCTAGAGTAAATGATGGACAACAATGACCTGTGAATGGGGCCAACGTTGAAATTTTGTCAAAAGGTTTCTATATGAAATCATACATCCTTGAGTCTTGAAACCCTCCCATACTTTCAAGGCATGTTTCTAGTCTAACCATGTCAAATTTCGATGCATACAGGCACATATTGAAGAAATTTCAACCTTTTCCCCATTCACTGCTCACTATGCGGGGTCGGTGCATGAAATTTTCGGTGCATAAATTGGAAATTCCATGACATTTCATGAGAGTTCCAATAAAGATTCTACATATGGAAACAACGACATTTGACAATGAGATGCCCATTATGAACGTTGTTGCAAAAATGGACGATCTCAAAGATTATGTGGTCGGGACATCAGACATCCTTGAGTCTTCAAACCCTCCCATACCATCAAGGTATGTGTCTAGTCTAACCATGTCTAATTTCAATGCATACATGCACAGTAACCATGTTTAATCATAACTTTAATGAGCAGAAATATGAAATATATATTACAAACCCTCAATCTTATCTTATAACATTATTTGGAATAATCAATTAAGGTGTCCTTGTATATTATCAATTAAGTTGAGACCTAATGTCTTTAAAAAGAGATTCATACCATCATTTAAAATAAATGTTCTTGGATATAATCAATTGAGTCGAGAGGTAATGTCTTGAGAAATAACTTTTTAGGAGAAAGAGACTCTTAAATCACTCTCTAAAACTCCACTGTGCAACACCTTGCTAGCAATGGTTGAGAAGGACATAACCACAAGGTTGTAGTTAAACATTCCATAAAACAACATTGTGCAAACAAAAGTCTCATATTCATAATTCCTTTATGCAAAGAAACTACTTTTATGCTCACGCCCATTCATGAACTCGCACCCATTCAAAACAAGATATAGAGAGCTCGCACTCGCGGTTACAGAGAGCTCACGGAGGGCACAGGGAGAGAGCTCACAAGTTGCAAGGTTAGAAAGAGCTCGCGGAGGGCACCAGGAGAGAGCTCACAAGTTGAAGGGTTAGAGAGAGATCTCGGAGGGCACCGAGAGAAAGAGATCGTGAAGGGAATCAGCCAGGAGAGAGAGCTTGTAAAGAGAATGGTAAGTTGTTGAACTTACTTCTCTGTATTCTCATAAAATGCCTTAGGGTGATCAGTGATGTCTTGAGCTTGGAATTCATTATGAATGTGGAGGATAATAGTGGAGTCCATGTTGACCATTCCCAAGTTCTGTAGAGCTCCCATTTGATCTTGAACCAGTGAAAAGGGCCCTTGATTCTACGCCATCCAAATCTTATCCTCTTGAAGAAAAAATTATAACCCTAATATTATGACGGTGCAAGAGACAACGATAAAAGGAGAACACCAAAAATATCTTAGCCTTCTTTTTAAAAAGATCATTTTTTGTTTCCTTGGATGTTGTAGGTAAATATAGAAGAGTGATCACAAGTTAGAAGCATTATTTCATGGTTCGAAATTTTGAGTTTAGCTTATGGGATTTGGACTAAGATTTTATCCTTATAATTAGGGCTCTATAGTTAAGTCTTCAACGTGTATGGGCCTTATAATGTGGAAAAGATTATGATTCTTTTTTTTATCTTTAGGAACTCAAGTATGAGTTAGTTATTGTTGGATGTTATTTAAATGTAGTGTTGAGACAAAGGGAAGTTTCAGGAGATATCGGTAGAATGGATCCCTTGTCTAGTTTTTTTCTTGGAGAAGATGGAAACTCATAAATTGTGCGATCCAAATCCAATTGAGGTGGTCCAAACTTAGAAACATTTTAGCATAGAAAGGAATAGGGTCATGAAGTTCCTTGATAGATTTATTGTCTCTGATGCAATTATGGAAAATATGGAAAATATCAAAACATGGAATAGGGATGGGAGGGAATCTAATAATGTACCCATCCTCTTCATTAAGAGAAGGATGAAAAAAATTCTCCAACCCCTTTCAAATTTAACTCTCATTTGTTACAAAATGATGAGTTCATAGTGATTGTAAAGTCAAAATGAGAGGGCATGAATCAAATAATGAGGGTTTTTCTATGTTTCAAATCTGCACAAACCTTCAAAGAATAGAAAAGTATTTATACTAATCAAAGAAAAAGTACAACACCTCTAAAAAATATATCATAGAAGTGAAAGAAAAAATCTCTAAATTTTTTATTAAAACCCCAACTAGACTCATGATTGGATGTGAAAAGGCATAATTGCATTCTTTAGAATCTAGAAAAATGAGCCAATTTGAATGTGAGGAGGTGAAGTGGAGATTAAAGAGAAGGAAAATTTGGTTATCTCAAGGGGCTGAAATACAAATTTATTTCAAAACCATGCAAAAGGCATAAAAATAAGGAACACAAATTAGGAAATACCCAAGTTGGATGGGAGCAAAGAAACAATTTCAAAGAAATAACAAAGTTGGGGTTAAATTTCTTCAACGATTTATATTCAACTCCAAATAGACCAAACATTGTTAAAATTCATAAACTTGCATATTACTTCCCAAGATTCATAGATCAAGAAGGAAATGAAGACCTTTATACATAAGTATCAAAGGAAGAACTAATGGAGGTAGCATTTTCCATTCAAAAGGATAAAAACTCAAGTCTTGATGGGTGGTCAATAGACATTTTCAACCCTTTTGTGATTGGATGGAAGGTGATATCATAGGTATAGTAGAAGAATCAAGAACCTCTGGTAAGGTTATTGGGGCCATGAATGCAACTTTATTAGCTCGAATTCCCAAAAGGGAAAATATTTCCTCCTTTGACAATGTTTTCCCTATTTCTTTATGTGATTCTATATATGAGATAATATCGAAAGTAATTGCAAGAATCTTAAAGTGCGTCTATAAAAATCTATCTCCTAAGAGAAATTAGGTTTCCTATAAGGCATACAAATTCATGATGTAGTAGGGGTAACCCAAGAAGGATTTCACTTGATAAAGGCAAAGAAAATTCCCTCAATTGTAACTAAGATTGATTTGTGAAAAGTGTGTGATAGGGTTGATTGGATGTTTCTAAAATTGACATCTACTCACACAAGATTTAAATTTCCCTTCATAAATTGGGTTGAACCATGCTTGAAATCATCTTCTTTTGTTGTGCTAGTAAATGGATTAAAAACCCGCTTTCTTTAAACCAACAAAGGGCCTAAGGCATGATTGTTCAAAAAATTAAAGGGTCAAACAACTATCTCAAACTAGAGGGTTAAAACACGATCCCCCCTTCAACTTACTTGATGTCAATAAATGATCATAATACATGTGTTTTGTACCAAAGGAAAATTCATATGGGCATAGAGATTGGCCTTGATTGTTTCAGAAAGTGGAGAAGAGAATTTTAGGCTAGTGTACTACGTGGATTTCCATGAGAGGCAAATTAACATTGATAAAATCAGTGCTTCAAGCAACCCCTATCTACTAGAATTATTTTGCTTTATACTTGTAGGGATACTATAAAAAATAAAAAAGAGATTATTTGACTTCTTATGGAAAGTTAATAAGGACACATGGATTTTATTAAGTACACTGGAAGAGGCTAGAAAATCCAAAAGCATTAGGTGGATGGGATTTGAAAAATATCCACTTCTTTGGAGAATCTTGAGTAGGAATGAATTCTTAGAGATTAATAAAAGTGTTAGGGTTGTGGGAAAATGTAACTTAGATAAAATATGTTGATCCATTATTTGTTGAAGATTGGATAAGAAAATGATCACAAGAAATAGTATTCCTATTTGAATATTCGACTTACACTCTTGTGAAGATATTTCACAAGATCAAATATATATACTCGAATATACAATTCATTGATATGTAAAATGTCATGGTATTCCACTAGAATAGTTCGTCACAATAGATCGAATAAAATGCTGAAATACTTACTGTGAAAGTTGATTTTCCTTTAGATCTCAGATTTGTTAATTACTGGTTTTTCTGCTTAAAATGTGTGAAATAGCTAAAATACAAAAAATAGAGAACAAAAATAAATACTCACACACCATACACAAATCAACACAAGATATGACTTGGGAAATGAAATACAGGAGAAAACCCAGCTAGAAGGTAAGGTCAATCTACTCTCTTTTCTTCACATGAATGTACAAAGAAATAGGCACTCTCTATGGAGTTTCCTTTGACATTGTGGTCTGTATGGCTACTAAATAATCTCCCCCCCTCTATTATTCTCACAGAATACCACTCTCAAATGTATTTCTCTCCTATGGAACTGTTATTGTAAGATTTTTAATTGTGAAAAACCCACCACATGATTCCCAAATCTTGCGTAACTATGGAAGAAACTACCAATGCCACCTAAGTAGCATATTACCTCGTGTTAGTGATGGAGGTCCACTACAAGGGAGGAATCCTTGGTGACCTCAAGGGATCGAATAACAACTTTGATAGCCAAGCCTACCACTCCCTATATTAATCACCTATTAGTTGGTCTAGGTCTAGGATTTGTAAGGTGATTATTGTACTTGCAACATAATCCCAATTCCTTCAAGAAACTCCATCTCCCAAGTTCATTTCACAAAAATATTAGCCATCAAGGTCTTGTCTAGGAAGCATGTTTTCTCGTCAATATTCAACATCAATCAAACTAGGAGGTCTTCCATCAAACTATGTGACACATGCCTCCAAATGCACAAACAATTTGCCACTCCAATATTTGTAATGTGGCATGGCATGAGAGGTCCATGTGCATGAATAATATCCCGAAACTACCTATGCGATTCTGACCAATGCCTCAAGAGTTGTAATATTGCATCGAGAGTTGTGAAGGAAATCAGGTGTTGTGAAGATACCTTGGGAGTTGTGAAGATACGAATCAATAACAACTCTCGTATTTTTTACTTAACAATGTATTTTACTCTCAATTTCTCGCTCCCTTTTGACATGTATAGGCCACCTTTACCTTTCCACCGTTTCTTCTCCTTGGGTTCATATTTCTGACGAGGGTAGTGTTTTCATTGAGTTAAAATTCCACCTTTCTTGTTCATTTTTTTTCAGAAATACCATGATTTGGGTTGTCTTTAAATTGTCCAAAAACTCTTAGGTTAAAGTTACATGAAAAAAATTCCCAACATGATAGTATACTAGAAAGAGTAACACTATGGTAATCATTATGAGCTTACGGTGATACTAATAGGATACTAGTAATGAACTAGTGTTACATCTTGGTTAATTGACTATTTTTGTCATTAATGGTTTTATAGGATGTACAAGGAAATAAGTATTTGTCATATTTATATTCATTGAGTGAGGGAAGTTCAAGTAGAATAGAGTAAAGTGAGACATCTAGTAGATCTAACAGGCGAAGATCAACTAGAGTTGAGAAGATTAGAAGAAAATTCCATAAACGCATGGAATTTTTTCTTGTGAAAGGGGGATCATGTTCTTATGATCATGAGAGCATAGACGACATCAAGGTGCCCTTGAGGTAAAAAAATATAGTGAAACAATGGGCACCCAAGGATCTTTCTGAAATAAACATTGATTTTTGTGTAAACGAAAGGATATACCAGATTGCTCCATTGTCATTACATGGTTTGGGGATATTTTCCATGGATGGCATAAAGGTATGTTACGATGGATTAATTGAATTGATGGAGTATGTCGGACCCTATTATATATAAAAATATTGGATACAAATAGTCTAATATTCAAAAAGTATGCGAAGATATGGATTGGCTACAATTTATATACAGCTAAAAGACAATGATCAAAATAAAGGAGCAACTATGTACATTGATGGAAGGTGAAAAGCAACAGGGAATATTGCAGGGTTTATAAACAATAAACGACCCAAGACCAAAAATAAGTGACCCAATTGCATATTTGAGGGGCATGACGAAAACTGTATATTCGTATGTGCAATAAAATCAATAGCTGCAGGGGAAGAGATATTGAATGATTACAATTTAAATTGAATAGATACATATGTTTCTATTATGGGGGCAGTACCTATACTATTTTACCCAAACTGTAAGCAATGACTCTCATATTTTATGATTTTTTATGAAGGAGCATCGTCATCAAGCACACATGGCAGGAAAACTCAATGCATTGGAATAATTTCATAATCTTAAGTGTTGGAGGTTACACGAGTTTTCTGGAGCTGATTGAAAAATGAAAGAAGACGAAATGTTGGGAATCAGAATGATGACGAATGATCTGAGATTTTTCACTCTGAGCCTTGAATGTAACTAAACTTAGGTAGCAGTTAGGTTTTCATTTTCGGGTAGACGAGTAGTCAGGGGGAACCCTAAGAACTCTCTGAGATAGATAGAGGTTTTGTGTGCCCAAATGAGGCTGCTGCAAGTTAGTAGGAATTTTCTGAGTTTTAGTTGTTGCTTGATTATAGTTGTAGCCATTTTATTTTGAATGAATATAACATCGGAAAATTGATCCAAATGCATGATTCTATTATTGTTTTGTAATTACATGTTATTGTTTCTTTCAAGAATGAATGAACCTCGTTATGAGTATATGAAATTGTGAAATGTTTGTATAATTTTCAATTGTTTCTCTTTTTTTGAGTCAGTGCAAGGTGTGCACACAGAATGCAAGGAGTGTGTTGATGAAATCTATTTCCATTCCGAAGCTCAGAAGAGATAGCACAAAACTTTCCCTTTGCAAGGAGTGTAAAGAGATTGATGCAAGGCATGCATAGTCATCCACAAGAACCAAGTATTGCGTAAGAATCTGCTGCAAGGAGTGCACACATATGGATTTCGGCTAAGTGTCGAAGGGACTGGGTAAGACTTAAAGGAGAAGAGGGAGAGAAGGCTCAGAAGGGGTAACACCTTCCATAAGTGTATATGAGGTCTAAGAGACAGACTCGTGGGAGGAACAAAGGTCGAAGCCTTTGAATACCTAGAATATCTTCTAAGTGGGAAGAATTCGTAATCTCAAGAGGAGGAGTGGCAGTGACCATCGGATTGAGCATGATGAAGGATCTAGACTGTCATATTTGAGTACAGACAGGAGGAGCACATAGAGGAGGAAGGGATTAGATCCCAGTCGTCGGATCTAGGTGCGAGGGCCAATAGTCGTTGGATCCAAAGATAAGTTCACGATACTTAACCATTATGGAAGTGCACAGGAGAGTGTAAAATTCATCAAGTCTGAGTTTGTGACAGTGATCACAACCATTGGATCATGGAGTATCGTGAATTGTCGATCTGACTAGAGCGGGAAATCGGGGATCAGGAGTCGGAAGAATAGAGGCGAACAACCCTCCAACATTGCGAAATGCGAAGTCTCGATTCACAAAGGGAGGATCTGGACTGTTGGATCGCGAGATATTTTGGACCATTGATCTGATATCAGGAGTTCATATTTCAGGAATCTGAGGAAAGGAGATGAGCTAATTTCCAACTCTGTGATACATGAAGTCCCAAAGAGCTCAGAGGGTTAGCCCCAAGTCGTAGCAAGAGGTCATATGGTTGAAGGTTAAGGGAGGATCTAGCTAGAGCTATATTATGATTTGAGAAATTGACACTTGGAAGTTCGGATATCGGGAGTATCGTGGTTGGCTCATATGCAAATACATGACACGTGAAGTCCTGAAGCGTCTTTTGGATAGCCCTATGGTCACAACCGATGATCGTGTGGAAGGGGAGCTCATGCTCAGTGCTATTTCACATGGGGAAGAGTGAATAATGACCTGTGGATATCTGTGTGAGGATTCCAGCAAGGAATCGAAGAGCTGATCCAGCTCAAGGAAGAAGAATATCTAGTGACCAGGAGGTTGGAAAACCCCACTGAGGTGGGGGCTTTGCATCAAGTGGTATCAGAGCAGAAATTTTTCTTGTAGACAACAGGAAAAGGAAAGGAGACAAAGAATCTCGAAGGTGTACTATGTGTGCAAGAGACAGTCAACATAATTTCAGCAAAGAGATGAGTGGAGCCACGTTTTGCCAATCGAGCTGTAGAAAGGGAAATGCGGGAGCTTCATGCAAGATTAGAGGCGATGGAGGCAGTGAAGAGAAGGGCACCTGATGTTGGAGACATCAGTGATGAAGAGAGTGAGTAAGTAGAATTCGAAGAAGCTATAAGGGAAAATGGTGTCGAAGAATGCTTGCTGAGAGAAGTTGTTAGATTGGGAGCTAGGGCGAAGATAGAGGTCCCAATGTATGAAGGTAATTTGGATGCTGAAGAGATGCTGGATTGGATAAGATCCATGGATAAATATTTCGACTATGAATACATCGATGAGGAGAAAAGGGTGAGACTTGTTGTCACTAGACTAAAAGGACATGTAGCATTGTGGTGGGATGAATTGTAGGCTGAGAAGAGAAGAAAGGGAAAACAAAAGATAAAGAGTTGGGACGGAATGGTAGCCAAGCTAAAGGATAAATTCATGCCCAAATATTATCATATAAATCTGTTCAGGAAGCTGTAGAACCTGAGACAAAAGGGTATGACAGTTAAAGAATACACAAAGGAGTCATACAAGCTGAACATCAGAACTGGAAAAAGAGAGAAAGATGAATAAAAATTCATCAAGTATATAAATGGCCTAAGATATGAAATCTAGGATGATATCAACATGATGTCAGTGAGGACTTTGGAAGATGCTTATCTGTTTGCACTGAAGGTAGAGGAGAAGTTAACCAGAAAAAAAAGCCAACGAGGCAGAGGTAGAAGCCCAGCCCTGAACAAAGGCAAGGAATTTTCCCATGACAAGGCACATAAATCCAAAGGCGAGACTGAGAGCCCGTACAGTCACTTGGAAAGAGGAGGAAATTCCCGATGAAGATAGGGTGGCGGAATAATTTCTTCTAGAGGAAGAGGAAGAGGCAGAGGAGGAGAAGTAAGATGTTACACCTATGGAAAAAAAGGACATAAGTCTTGGGAATGTCTCGAGATAAATAAAGAATGAGGATATGAATCTCACATTTCGGAAGAACATAAAAGGAATATTGAAGAAGAAGGAGCAGAGGATGGAACAGCACTGATGTTGAGAAACGTTCTCTTGAAACCAGAGGTAGAAGTTGAAAAGCCAGTCCAGAGGAACAGTCTATTCAAGACAGCTTGCAAGATGAAAGATAGAGTCTGAAAAGTGATAATTGATAGTGGGAGGAATGATAACTTAGTATCCACCTAGATGGTGGAGAAATTGGAGTTGGAGACAACTGCACATTCGAAGCCATAGAAAGTATCATGGTTGCAGAAAGGACACTAGGTAATGGTTACTAAACAATGCTTGGTTGAATTTAAGATAGGAGGATATAAATATGAAATTCTATGTGATGTAATTCCCTCGGATGTATGTCATATTTTGTTGGGAAGACCATGGCATCTTGACAGGAATGTCATTCATGATGGGAGGAAGAATACATACACCTTGGAGAAGAATGGTAGGACACACATGTTGTTGCCAATATAAGAGAAGAAAGTGAAAGAAGAATCCAACACAAGCATACTTCTCATGAGAGGGAAGGAACTACTGAAAGAGGTCAAGAAATGACATGAGATGCAGTTTGTTTTCATAAGGAAACCCAGAGTTATCCTTACAAGTACTTTGATGGATGATTTACCTGAAGAAATTATGGAATTGTTGGAAAATTTTGCTGACATAGTGGTGGATGAAGTGCCTAACTCATTTCCACCCATCAGAAGAATCAATCATCATATTGATTTGATACTAGGAGCAAGTGTGCCAAACAAAGAAGTATACAGACTGACACCTCGAGAGAATGAGGAGGTAAATAACCAAATCCAGGAACTGTTAGACAAGGGTTTGGTTAGAGAGAGCTTGAGTCCATGCACAGTACAAACTGTGTTGAGTCCAAAGAAATATGGAGTATGGATAATGTGTACAGACTCAAGAGCCATTAACAAGATCACCATCAGGAATAGATTCCCTTTGCCAAGAATGGATGATTTAATGGACTGTTTACGTGGAGAAAATGTATTTTCTAATATAGATTTGAAAAGTGCATATCACCATATAAGAATGAGAGAAGGTGATGAGTGGAAGACAACCTTTAAGACAAATGAAGGTTTGTATGAGTGGCTTGTTATGCCATTTGGCTTAACAAATGCCCCAAGCACTTTTATGAGATTGATGAATGAAATACTGAAATATTTCATTGCCAAGTTTGTGGTTGTATATCTTTATGATATACTGATATTCAGAAAGACTAAAGAGGAGAATTTGGGACACCTGACACTAGTAATGAGGAGACTACAATAGGAGAAGTTGTTGATATATTTAAATAAGTCCTCTTTTATGAAGACATAACTCATTTACTTGGATTTTGTGATCTCTTCAAATGAAATGAAGATGGACCCAGAGAAGGTGAAAGCAATCAAAGAATGGTTTTCACTGAGAAGCATGTTTGAGGTAAGAAGCTTCCATGGAATAGAAAGTTTCTATAGGAAGTTCATCAGCTATTTCAGTGGAATTTGTGCCCCAATGATGGATACAATGAATAAGAGGAACACGTCTTTTAAATAGACATAGGAGGTTGAGAGGAGCTTCAATATACTGAAGGAGAAAATAACAGAACGACCAATTTTGTTCTTACCAGACTTTGGAAAGAAATTTCAAGTGAGATGTGATGCAAGTGGGATTGCAATTGGAGAATTTTTGAGCCAGGACAATAGTCATGTTGCCTATTTCAGTGAGAATTTGAATGAGACTAAGAGGAAATACTCCACATATGATAAGGAGTTTTATGCAATAATTCAAGCCCTAGAGAAATGGAGGCACCACCTTGTCCCACAGGAATTTGTCTTGTACAGTGACAACCAAGATTTACAATTCATAACCAAAGAGGAAAAATTGAATTAGAGGCATGCAAAGTGGATTGAGTTTATGTAGAATTTTAATTTTGTCATAAAACATATTGTTGGGAATGCTAGAAAAGTTGTTGATGCATTAAGTAGGAGATGTTTGATTCTGTAGGAATTTCAGGTGAAGAACTTGGGGTTTGAACACCTTAAGGAGATGTATCATGATGATTCATATTTCAAGGAAGCATATGAAGCATGTGCAAATCCTGTGTTAAGAGATAGGAGCCAGTGGACAGAGTATATGATTCAAGAGGATTGTTGTTCAAAGGAAATCAATTGTGCATACCGAAATGCTCAATGAGGGAAAACCTTTTGAAAGAAAAGCATAGTGGGTGATTGGATGGACATTTCGGCCATGATAAAACATTTGCATAATTGAGAAGTTCATAATATTGGCCAGGTATGAGAACAAAAGTGATAAAAATTGTGAATAGATGTAGAATTTGCCAACATGCAAAAGGAAAAAAACAGAACACTGGATTGTATCAACCATTGCCAATACTAGAGAGGCCTTGGGATGTAATAAGCATGGATTTTGTGTTGGGACTGCCAAGAACGCAAAGAGGATGTGATTCCATATTTTTGGTGGTGGATAGATTTTCAAATAAAACACACTTTATCCCATGCTAGAAGACTAGTGATGCAACACATGTTGCGAATTTGTTTTTCAAAGAAGTTATGAGACTTTATCGACTACCCAGAAGCATTGTCTGAGACAGAGACACAAAATTTGTTGGTTTTTTCTGGAGAACACTGTCGAAGAATTTGGGGACAAATGTGTCCTTCAGCTTAGCTTATCACCCTCAAACAGATGGACAAACTAAGGTGGTTAACATAAGTTTGTGAAACTTATTGAGGAGTCTGGTCACTGAGCATTATAATTAGTGGGATCAGATTCATCCACAATTAGAATTTGCATACAATGACTCACCAAATAGGAGCACTGGAAAAATCCCATTCCAAATATTGTATGGAATTTAACCCAAGGGAGTATATGAGTTGAGATACTTGGGACAGAGTGAGATCATAAGTGTTGGTGAAGAATATTTTTCTGCAGAAATAAAGAAGCTCCATAGTCAAATCATGGAGAAGTTGTGGAGATCTAGACAAGAGTACAAGAACAGATCAACATGACAGGGAGCTTCAATTTGAAGTAGGAGATCAGGTTCTGGCACATATCAGGAAGGAAAGGCTCCCAAGGGGAACATATAAAAAGTTAAAAATGAAGAAGATAGGGCCATGTAAGATCTTAATGAAGTTTTATGGAAATGCCTATGATATTGAGCTACCAGATGATGTGGGCGTATCACCCATATTTAACATTTCAGACCTGTAACCTTGCAGGAAATACAACACAGAGGGATCAAAAGATCAAGAAAATATTTAGTGGGAGAAACAAATGCCTATAGCATAAAAACCACAGATGGAGAAGATCATTGATTAGAGGATTGGAAAAAATACCAGGAGAAAGACCTATTCTGAATATTTGGTCAAATGGAAGGGACACCCACTAGAAGATGCCATTTGGGAAAATGAAGTTGATATCTAGAAGCATGGAAAGTCAGTGCAGGGGAGTGAGCGAGAGAGCATCATCAGCGAGCACGTGTGGCAGGATAACTCAACGCGTTGGAATAATTTCAGAATCTTAAGATCTGGACTTTACACGAGTTTTCTGGAGCTGATTGAAAAATGGAAGAAGACCAAACGTTGGGAATTAGAATGATCATGATTGGTATGGGATTTTTCACTCTGATCCTTGAATGTAACTGAGCTTAGGTAGCAGTTAGGTTTTCTTTTTCGGGTAGACGAGTAGTCAGGGGGAACCCTAAGAACCCTCTGAGATAAATAGAGGTTTTGTGCACCGAAATGAGGCTGTTGTAGGTTAGTA
Organism: Picea mariana; assembly: GCA_032191745.1. NCBI lineage: Eukaryota > Viridiplantae > Streptophyta > Pinopsida > Pinales > Pinaceae > Picea > Picea mariana. The sequence continues at coordinate 97,813 of JASDQU010684131.1, read as the reverse complement.
GGAAGTTTCTAAGTTTTATTTGTTGTTTGATTATAGATGTAGCCATTTTATTTTGAATGAATATAATGGAGGCAAATTGATCCAAATGCATGATGTTGTTATTGTTTTGCAATTACCTGTTATTGTTTCTTTCATGAATGAAGGAGCCTCGCTACGAGTATATGAAGTTTTGAAATGTTTGTATAAGTTTCAATTGTTTCTCTTTTGTTGAGTCAGTGAAAGGTGTGCACACAGAATGCAAGGAGTGTGTTGATGGAATCTGTTTCGATTCCGAAGCTCAAAAGAGATAGAACGAAACTTTCCCTTTGCAAGGAGTGAAAATCAACTGCTGCAAGGCATGCACAACCATCCGTGAGAACCAAGTGTTGCCTAAGAATCTGCTACAAGGAGTGCATAGATATGGAGTTCGGCTAAGTGTCAAAGGGAATATGTAAGAGTCAAAGGAGAAGAAGGCAAGAAAGCTCAGAAGGGATAACACCTTTTAGAAGTGTAGACTAGGTCTACGAGATAGAATCGTGGGAGGAACAAAGGTCGAAGCCTTTGAATACCTAGAAAATATTCTAATTTGGAAGAATTCATAAACTTAAGAGGAGGAGTGACAGTGACCGTCAAATTGAGCATGGTGAAGGATCTAGACTGTTAGATTTGAGTCTGGATAGGAGCAGCGCACAGAGGAGGAAGGGATTAGATCCCAGTCATCAAATCAAGGCACGAGGGCCAACAACCATTGGATCCAAAGATAAGTGCACAAGACTTAACCTTTCTGGAAGTGCACAGGAGAGTGTAAAATTCGTGAAGTCCAATTTCGCAACAGTGATCACAGTCGTTGGATCATGGAGCATCGTGAATCGTTGATCTGGCGAGAGTGGGAAATCGGGGATCGGGATTCGGAAGACTAGAGGCGAACAAACCTCCAACTTCATGAAACACGAAGTCCTGATTCACAAAGGGAGGATCTAGACTGTTGGATCGTGGGAGATTGTGGACCGTTGATCTGACATCGAGAGTTCAAATTTCGGGAATCCAAGGAAAGGAGATGAGATAATTTACAACTCTGCGATATGTGAAGTCTTGAAGCACTGGGAGGATTATCCCTAAGTTATATCAAGAGGTCATATGGTTGAAGGTTAAGCGAGGATCTAGCTAGAACTAGATTATGATTCAGGAAATCAACACTCGGAAGTTCGGAGATTGGGCGTATTGGGGTTGGCTCATATGCAAATACCTGACACACAAAGTATCAAAGTGCCTTTTGGATAGGACTGTGGTCATAGCCAATGATTGTGTGGAAGGGGAGCTCACGCTCAGTGCTAGTTCGCGCGGGGCGGAGTGCATAAGGACCTGTGGATATTTGTGTGAGGATTCTAGTAGGGAATCGAAGAGGTGCTCTAGCTCAAGGAAGAAGAATATCCAGTGACCGGGAGGTCGGAAAACCCCACTGAGATGGGGGATCTGTATCAATTTTCATTATGTTCTATTTTTGTTATCAACATTTGAATTTATCATACATTTGAATTTCTCATAAATGTGAATTTATTTCTCATGATAATTATCAAGGTATAGTGCTATCGAGTATAGTTCTTTAAATTCCCAAAACTTGGGTTTTAGAAGACTTCTTGTAAATCCATTAGTGACATCCATTGAGTGTGTTTTCTCCTTTGGCATACTTGGAGGTGAGTTATCCCATGAACACAAGGAGTATGCAATCAACTGGGCGAATGGAGTCTTATAGGAATGGGTAGAAGCACCTTCGGTTCATGATGGTGATGTGCATACCCAAGGGGGCACATGCCTCACTTCCCTTGCTACGAAAGACAAAGACTTGGTTTCACAAGAGAACAACTGGGGAAACTTGGGCGTGAGCATGCAAGAAGTGGATTCATTTTCCCTCAATGACATGGGTGCATTGGGGAGGTCAGCTCGACCATTCGGGCACATCCACGAAGATTTAGAGTTAGTCGGAGTCAAAATACAAGGCGTGAAGCGAATGTGACCATGAAATGGGGTGCATTGGTCTGGAGGATGCGTTGGCTTGAAAAGGTGTGCATAAGGCAAGGTCACACCCAAGTGACGGGGCATGTCTTTTTGAAAGGGCGTGCCTAGGTGATGGGGTGCACCAGTTCGAAGAGACATGTCAGCTAGAAGTGCACGTGGGTTCAACATATGCAACCAAGTGAACAAGCACGTCATTTCATTGAGTGCGTTGGTCCGTGAAGGGCCATGACCACCCAAAAGGACACCACAGTTCAAGTTGTGATAGTTAGGGTTCGTATAAGTAAACCATAAGGTGGATGAGCTAAGGAAGAGGGAAAGAATGTGAAGGCATGTAGAAAAACATGAAGTCTTGGCAAAGGTTTGAGGAGGGTGTTCCATGATGTAGATCGAAGTCTTGTGTTAGCTTGGTGACTCTTGCAAAGAAGAGAGGAATGATTAAGTTTGTAGTGGGCACAATCTTGGGGAAAACCATAAAGAGTGTGAAGATTGTTGCTACAGTGAACTCTAATGGGGAAAATCTGTGTATGAGAGTTTTGTCTTGGTGATGTGAGGCTAGTTGCATGAATCTGCCGAAGGATTATGAATCGACCTAGTAGTGCTCATATTGTAACTCTATTTTGCTTAATAAGACAAACTAGGTGTTAGACACTACTGGTGCTACCCACACTATGTATCTATGTCTCTTGTATGTTTCTCAAGTGTTCTCTTGTTTCACATGTTTCGTGATTGTATGCTTAAATGAATAAGTGTTGATAGTGATTCCAAATTATCTAAGTATATAAGTGAGTCACATAGAATGAGTGTGTGACTCACTTGTAGCCTAGAACAAAGTATGGGTATGCTCTAGGTGAAGAGGTGTAGTCTGGGTGAAGTATCCTTGGTGTTTCCAAGTTTCCATGTGAGTATTTTTGCAATGTGAAATGCCTCGAAGAGAGGATGAGGCTTAGCATCTCGGGCGGGTCTCCAAGGGGTTTGTGACAGTTGGTATCATAGATAACTTTGAATACTATTTGGGAATCTCTTCACCACCTTCACCTTCATGATTATTGGTATCAGAACCTGTTAGACATGGAATTTGATGAAAATTCTGGTGATTAGTTGGGATCAATATCTTCGGTGATGACAATAATGTTGAGGTGCATCGCAGAGGCAATTTATGTTGCATATTGGTGAACATTTTGGTGAGGTGGATTGGTTTGTCGCAGAGATTGGTTTTCATAGAGATAGATTTGGATGTAGACCTTGGAGGATGGTTGGTACAAAGTTAGTGGTGGGAACTATTTCTATTTGATGGACTGAGTTGTGAGGAGAGTTACAACTTGTTAAAAGTGTTTGGGCACGCACTCTTATGGAGAGTAGGTGCAGACTTGGTGCGACGAACCAAAACACCAAGACAGGGTAAGTGACCATACTACATCGTAGAGTTGGAAAAATATCATGTTACGATGAAGGAGTGTGTACCTAAGCAGACTGGTGGCAGAGTTCGGGGAAGAACCAATGTGCTCATTCGAAGAAGGGAACAGTCGAAGTAACCACATAGCTGATCCATGTAGGTGACAGTTGAGAATTACAAAGGGTGATTTTAAAGACAGAGGGTCATAGATCTAGTAGCTGGATTGGGTCGCGGATATGGTAGCTAGATTGGGTCATGACAGAGGGAGGTGGTCCTTTACGAAAGACTCAAACAATACGACGCGTTTCACAACATTCTTGAGAAAGCCAATTGGTTTGGATCAGTCCGTGATGTGTTTGGAGTAGTGAAAATTATTTGTGGGACAAGTAGAGCAACTTGAACATATGCGAAGGCATTATATGACCCAAGCTTGAGATGGACAATGTAAGAAATGAAACTTGGAAGACAAAGAGGCTCAGTGTAACTCAACAAATGGAAAAAATCCAAGAAGGATTGGGGAGAATGGATAAGATCGATGTAAGGATGAATCTCGAATCGATAGATTGAAGGCATTGGCAGGAAGGACTGAGAATTTGACACAACCTGTGTTGGGAGAACTCGAGAATGAGGATGCCTGACATGAAATTAGAGCGACAATGAAGGAACAATCCATGCCACTTAAGACGAAAGGTAAGATGGTTGAGTCTTACTTTTGTTCATGCAATCATCTTGTAAGAGATTATCCCTTGCAAGGAAAGTTGGCTCGGTTGACTGAAGTAGAGGAAGCTTGAACCACACCCACAGTGAAGGAGCCCGAGCCCTTGATAGATATGGTTCGAGTCAAGAAGCCAACATAAGAAATGGAAGAGGTCGTGGAAATGTTGGTGGAATGCATGCAGTATTTGGAGACAAAGAGATGATAATAATATTCACAAAGTGAATATGTTGAGGGACTTTTCTTTATGAGTGAAATAGTAAGTGGATTAAATATGGCCACCTTGCTTAACACTGTT
>JASDQU010684131.1:63437-91198 GCA_032191745.1 Picea mariana | reverse complement strand
CTGTAATGCGTGTTCGTCTCCATAACTTGATTTTATTTTGAAAAGCCCCCCAAAAAAATTTGCTATCAAGAATATGTATGAGTTTGCTGACTTTAAGTTATTCATCTTGATGATTTGAGAATTTTATTTAAAAACAAGAACATATAATTTAAACATAGGTTTTCTTTTTCTAAACGGTAATTCTAACATTTTTTTTCTTTCGTTAATTGGTGAAATAACTACAGAAGATATTGAGCCGAAGCCACAATACTAACCTGAATAACATTCATCATCATCATCTCCAATATCGCTGCACTCAAGGTACTGCCCCATAATTCCATCCTGATCCGCCATGAAAATCCCTCTAGGATCTTCCAAAACATTTGTTTGTTAATCAATAGGTTATACAATCTGGCTGTATGATGGCCGACAGCTTTGTTTCTGCGTATTACTATTCTGTAAAATCAAATAAATATATGTGCGTGTTGGATTTGTGGTCATGTTGCAACAATTTTCGTATTGTAAATGTGGAGCCCGAACAGTTCTTTTGCCGTGTTGCGTGAATATCAAGAGCACTACCAATCTTTGACCTGCACGTTACTTTTACACATTATTTTATTAACAATTTTCGCATTGTAAATGTGAACCCCGAACAGTTTTATTGTTGTGTTGCGTAAATGTCAAGAGCGCTACCCATGTTTGACCTGCATGTTACTTTTACAATCATTATTTTATTGGAAGTCTTGTTTGGGTGGAATTGATTACACGAAGAGTCTCCTTTCTCTTATTAAGTTATTACAAACAAAATTCTTTCACGTCAAAAATTTGTTCAAATATAGATATGGAGTTAAGTTAGATCTACACTGTTTTTTTTCTCATATATGTCATTTGTCAATTCTATGTCTAAAGAATAAAAATAAAGTATTTATTTGGAGAGTAATAAAATTTTAGTTTTATATACAAAACTAACATAAATTATATATTTTTGTTATTAATATCTTTTTTAAATATCAAGTGTCAATCACATATTGAGCACTAAAGTAATTACACATTTTCCTTATATTTGGATACAAAAATTGTCTTCTCCTGTCATAAGAAATTTTTACCTTGAATTACTTTATGCACATATATATACTCTTTTGGTATGATAAGATCTTTTTTTACTTTCAATTAAATTGTGTGGACATCTCAACTCCATCTTAAACATTGAATGAATTATTACACATCTTGGAAATAAGATTTTTTTTATTTCCAAATACTCTCTCTTTTTCTCTATATAAAGTTGATATAGAAATATTTTATTAATATTCTTTTTAAATGACACTTCTCAACTCCATAATTTCATATGTAATAAGACATGGAAAATGTAATAAAACATGGTTTTTGATTTAGTGGGGACTAAGATGCTCTAAGTTGAGACTCTTATCTCTCATGTTATATTTTATGGATGTGAAGTTTGGGGATGTATTATCTATAGAGAATCCTTGACAAAGATAGAACATATCCAAAAGAATTTTATGACTTATAATCTCAAAATTAAAGAGAGTACACCCTATCTATCCAAATGTTGAGGATCAAAAGAATCTCTCTTTTCACTAGCATTAAAAAAATCAATAATGCTAAAATTAGAACTATTCTATGGACCTACACAAAACATCATGGCATGAAATAATATGTCACCTTTGTGACACCAAGAAGGTTGAAGATGACAAAAACTTTTTCCTAGAGTGTCCTACATATACACAAATTGTATCCCAATTGAAAAATATCTATCATAATACAGACCTTCATAACCTTCTAAGTCATCAAAACTATAATGATATTGGAATGCTTCACCTAATGTTTTTTGAGCATTTAAATAATGTTATAAATATATCTAAGTAATATCTTATCTTTCTTAAGGTCCCATACGCTAATTTTTTTCAGGTGTGTTGTTCGAGAGTCTGTACTTAAGGCTTTAAAAAGTACAGTGTCTAGGCATCCGAAAGTTAGTAAGATGTAAAAAGGAGGAGGGTATACCTTCGGGAAAGGAAGCTAGGGTTGATTTCTAGGTTGTCGTTGTCTGGCTTCCAACTGTTCCTAGATGTTTATATCCCTCTCAATTGCAGCCCATGAATGTTCAAGTTCTACCCGGGTGTTAGTTGTTTTAAGTATGGTATCAAAGAGATTTAAAGCAATATGGGTTTGATCTGTCAAACCGGGTTCAATATTGGGTTGCCTTACAACATGGACAGTCATAGAGGAACAAAAAATTTAAAGAAATCTGGAAAGTTTTATGTTGTATCAATTTGATTTTATAAAAGAGAACTTTTAAAATCAATATTTAAAGCAAATTGCAAACCAAAGGCCTTTTTCCGTAACTATGTTATATTTGAAATAAATGGTGTATGAATTAAGGGAAAAACATTAAGTTGTCTGTAGAATAAGGCTCTTATCAAGAGAGAATCTCATTCTGTAAACAAGAGAAGAAAATAAGGTAAGAAAAGGTTCGATGAAGCATAAAATATGACAACCTAAATATTTACAGGTCTTGTACCTTCTAGTAGCCGATACAGAGGAAAAACTGTAAACAATAGATAGCTAAATATTAATCACTGCAGTAGAAGTTTTACTAAATTGCAATGCAACATTCATAAGATATATATAAGTGAAATAAGAATGAATATGAAATAAAAGAGAGAACAAACTCATAACATAGTAGTGACGGAATTAGGAATCTCCAGATTGCTTTGTATTAAGTCTCAAAAGAGAGAGTCTCTATTACAATTAATAAAAAAGGTGCAGCCTTTTTTCTTTCTTCAAAATGTACATTTATACAAAATTCTTTTGCGTTGGAATCTCAATAGTTCTAGAAGTTTTCGGTTACAATCAAGGAGTCAAAACGTTTCGTTTCTTTATCTCTATTCTCATTTGGTACCTGAAACCTGCCTCTTCGCATGCTCCATGCAAATAATGCACTTCTCCACCAGCTCTGATATCAACTTAGTTGGCTCTGCTTGATTATTTGCCTCAAAAATATAGCAGTCTTTCATCAATAGCAACATCTTTCCCTCCACATGTTGATCTTTGGCATTGATAGAGCATAATGACATACTTGGTTTAATTAGCCATTTGTCTATTTGCACTATGTCTGTTTGAGTTATTTGTGATATCTCGGCTAATTCTCTCTCTTCATTTTCTTTTATATTTAGAATCTATTTATATGTATTGATCTGACCCAGTATCTCCATGCCACTTTCACCATCGGAACCCAAACAAATCTCACTTAACAAACCGAAAATTTCTTCGCAAGATTTCCTCAGCTTCGTAGCTTGTTGCTTGCCTTCGGATATATTTTGCTCCCATTTTTTCAATAGGATATTACCCTTGGTCTGCTCTGCGATGGGAAAACTAGAACCACTATTTGCTTCCCTTCTCGTTGTGGCTATAATAGCCTCCTAGAACACCACCCGAGCTGCTCCAGCATCCCTTTCTTTAAGGGAGAGGTTTTCCAACACCTCATCAATGAGTCGGAAGCTTCTTTGAATTGTTTCTATTTTAACAAAAAGACCCTGCTATGCTGCCGATAACCTCTTTCTGATCTCTATTGCCTGGGATTGAAATATCCCAATATTGATTACCTGGCTTTCGGTGAATACTAGTTTGGCCCGAAGCTGGTCTATCAATTCTCCCTGCTGGCTTATCTGAGTCTGACTCGTTTGAACCTTCAACTGTGCCTGTTCGAGATCGACTTTAAGCCACTCGATTTCTTTTTGATCTTCTATTCTTGCTTTCTCTAAAGTCGCACTTGCCTGATCTTTAGCAGCAGCCTCTGCTATAGATAGTTAAGTTTGTAGTGTCTTGATCAAACGATTCTTTCGTTTTAGCTGATCTTTTAGGGTCCCAACTCAATATTGATTCGTCGTGGCGAAAGCACCCAATGTTCTTGTTATTTTCATCGCGAACTCTACTTTCTTCATATCTTTCCCATCAGTTAAAATTTTATATTTCTTAGAGACAGTACCTGCCTCTTGGTAGAGTTCTTGTCTCACAACCACTTTCTTCTTCTTATCGAATAAGAATTCATTCGGAGGTAGCTCTTCAACTGCTATAGGTGTCAATTTTTCACCCAAAATCCAACCTGAGTCTGGGATTTCCTTTGCAGAATGTAGAGGGGTAATGGAGGCGATGGGATTGTCGACTTGTTTAGAAGATTTCCCAGGAGTAATGACTAAAGTCGACTCGCTTGGAGGACCGGAAGCCTCAGCTTTCGGTTTCGGGCCCCCAACTTTCTCTTCTTTATCCTGTTGTCCTTCTTGGTCGGGCGTTGAACCTTTAGGGACTCCGGCTTCTGTTTGTTTCTCTTTTTCTATTGTCGGATCTTCACCTCGTAATACTGGAGGAAGGTAACTCCGCCTGTGCTCTTGGAATCTGAAAACATCGGCTCTCTCTTCGGGTGATAGGGCTTGTATTCGAGCCAAAACCTCGCCATAAGATTTCGCGCCTCGAAAAATATCATCGTGAGGTGAATTCTCGTGCTCAAATCTTTTAAGGCCATAGTTGGCCAAATGATTACTCATGACCCTGTGTGGATCATGTTTCTTGAATTCGATATGAACCAAATTTATATCTTCTAGGGCTACTGCCTTGGCCTTTGCATGCCCAGAGTCTAATAATGAATAGGTGTTTAAATGAATAGGAAAAGGTGGCCATACCTTTTTTGAATACCCTTTCAGTTCTTTACTTATACTGCCAATTACCTGGCAATCTCATGATAAGCCAGACTGTCGGGTATGAGTAAGGGTAAAGCATGTAGAGGGACGGAAGCACCGAACACCCTGATGTATGAGAATTCTTTCTCCACATACCAATCGGCCACTCTGCTTAAATTTTTCATGCTGATATCCGATATCCTGGGTGGCGGATTACCGAAGATGGCAACATGCATCGGTACCATCACCCAGTTGAAGATTTCGTATACGAAATCCGAAGCCTTGTCCTGCCAAAGATTAGAATGGTATACATGAACTAGCTCAGCATCTGATGGAGCCCAGCTCCAATTCATCAAGGGAAAAGGTGTCATGGAACATACTGCATCCATGAGATATGCGGACATAAAAAATGAAGCATATTTCCCACTCTCTTTCTGCGTCCGATATTCTGTAACCCGATTGGTCAGGCTATCTGATAACATTTTATCCCAGTCGAAAGAAGAGCCTTCTACTACTGAGTATATCAAGGGCACCCATTGGAGGAAAAAATGCGTGGTGTCTTCCCTCCTGTACAATCTACAAGTCATCATCCCTACGTATTTGAACTGTGGTTCCAAAGAAGATATGGAATAAATTCCATTGGTGTCTGCCCCAAACTTCACTAGGAGTGAAACCTAATCCTTGATCAAATCAAATAAACTTTTCACGTATTGCTCGCATTCCTTGTGTTTAAAACCATCTATAAACTCTGCATTGTACGTGAATTCTGACGTGGGTGGTAATTTGTACATAACCTGTAAGCTTTCTAGTCTGAAGGTCCCAAGATTGACCCCCTGCTCACTGATGATGGTTCTGGTACGGATGTCTACATGATCTAGCACCCATTGGATCATGTCATAGTAAGGTAGAATACATGGTCGGGCTGCTACTTTGTGAATCTTTGCTTGGACAACGATCTTGTATTTGATAGTCATGTCATCTATTTTGTTGTCATTGGAATCGTCTGAATAGTTCACTAACTATGATTGCAACACCTCTAATACGTATGACCATGTTTGTGCATAATCAATGCTTCGAGGTGAAGTATCTGGAATATTATCAAAACCTTGTCCTGAAACCTCAGCGCTTGCCTTGGATGCTTTTCGTGGGGCCATGACAGGGGATTGTAACTTAGCTCTTCTGCAATAAAAATGCGTATACATATAGAAGTTAGCTTACTGAGAAAAACTTCTTTGTGCGGGATAGAAATGAACTTTATGAATAAAATAGGAAGCAAAATATCTATATCTTCGACCATTTAACATATCGATCTCCTTGCAAGAAGAACGGTCCAATCATAATTAGATAGATATTTTGGCAATAAAAACCATATCCTTACTTTGCCATTTTGCCTTATTTCCAATTAATGTTCTTTTTTGCTGAATTTCCTTTCACCACTTTGAAATGTATTTATGTATTTAAATGTTGAGATGAGGGAAATCATTTATGAATTTCCTTTCATCGTCTCTTTAGACTAGAAATACAATTAGATATGACCTTCCTTTCATCATCTGTCTTATAATTTTCATTTTAGAATACGAAGTGGGGGCAATCAGATTGTATGAGGGGTGATATCTGTGTAATATTTTGCAATGTAGGTCTATCAACTTACTTTGATTACTCAGTGCCAACCTTCCTTTGACTTTCACAACACCTTGGTCCACAACGAGAAAAAGGGGAAATATTTTTCTGGGGGTTTTCCTTCGAGTAAGCCTTAAATTTTAGAAACTGTTGAAAAACCCAGAAATGTCAGGATCCACCTACGCATAACTTGTTAAGTAAGAGACCGAGAAGTTGTGAAGACCATCTTTCTTTCTAAAACACACTTACAGCTTTCAGAGTTTAAACATATTCTCTTCTCCCTACGTATATAAATCCGAAAAGACATTTGGCATTTTTAAGAAGACAAATCTGAGGACAGAAAGAAAGGTTATGGACATGTGTTTGTATGCTGAGGGGCAGGGGTCGAAAATTAAGACCACTTTTTTGAAAAACCTTCCCCAGAGATGCTTCACTTTATGTTTTCTTTAACTACCACCTATCTGTGTTTTAAGTTAAAATTATTAGGGCCCAGAGCAAGTAACTATACTTTTTAATAATCAATTAAGTAAAAACATTAGATATATGAGACCTTTATGATTTTTTCGAGGTCTCTGCTTTCTTAAGGAACATAATTTCCAGGGGTTGATGCCTTTACCTTACCATTTTTAAAATAACCAAAAACCTTTTTTGTCACCTGTTTTCGGTGAATGCAAATCTCTGACACTTGATCTTCTTTTTTCTCCATTCGTTCGTTTAGTTTGCAAACTGGAATCCTGTAAACACAAAGAGTGTCTTAAAAAAAAAAAAAAAAAAAATTAAATGTATTTGAAAACCGTGTATCTCTACTTATATTGACCTAAAAATTAAAAATTGAAAACTTACCTTAAGGGAATCATGAAATGGAAAGAAAATACAAACTGGTATATACAATGGAAAACGTCAGAGAACTAATTATGTCATGTAGTGTTTTAGATAACGCCCATTCACAGGGGCGTTGAAGATTTTACCATCCAGATTTTCTAATAAAAATGTTTTTTTTCCTTCGGAAGTTGCGACTCTAAATGGTCCATACCAAATATGATAAAATTTACCGTGTTTCGTTGAATCTTCTTTCCTAGCATCCCATCTTAAGACCAAATATCCTGGAAGAAATTCTCTGTCTTTTGTCTTACGATCAAATAACGTTTTCATGTCATCTTGATATTTTTGCAACCTTCGGTCCACCTCAACGCTATGTTGTTTTAATTTGATCAGCTGATTTATTCTCCTTGTGATGTGGTTTGGTTCTTATTTCTCATATTGCCATAGTTTCATCATGGTAAGTGCCAAGTTTATAGGTAATACCACATCAGTCCCATATACCATCTAGAAAGGAGAAATACCGATGGATTTTTTTGGGCCAATTCGATTTTCCCACAGTGCGTATTTTAAATGTATATGCTAGGATCTCTTGTTCTCGTTCAACACTTTTTTAATTATGTTGATCAGACTATTGTTCGAAGATTCAGCCAGTCCATTTCCTTGGGGATAATATGTTGTAGAATGGCCAATTACAATATTGTACTTTTGGCAAAAACTGATCATAGCCATAGATTTAAAAGCCTGATCATTATCTGTTACTATCTTTTCGAGGCAGCCAAATCTAGATAAAATATTTTCTTCTAGGAAATCTATTACCACCAAATCTGTAGCCCTCTTGGTAGGAATAGCCTCTACCCATTTAGTAAAGTAATATGTGCCGGTTAGGATCTATTTGCGTTGAGCGCTGGAATGGGGGTTAATGTCGCCTATAAAATCCAGTCCCCACTATTGAAAAGGAGCCTTTGTTTTGACTGGAACTAAAGGTAATGCTGGGAGTTTATGCTTTCCCACGAATAGTTGGCAAGGGTCACAAGCCCTGACTTTGGCATTTACATTCGAGAAAAGTTTAGGCCAATAATACCCTGCCCTCAGGATTTTATAAGCTATCGCTCTCCAAGCGTGATGTCCCCGACACACTCCTTCGTGGAATTTTCTTATGACCTTCTCTATTACAGATTCAACCAAACAAACCAACAAGAAGCCAAGTGGGTCTTTCCAAAACAATTTACCCTCAGATATACAGTATTTGACCACATGTAGTTTTAGCGTTTTGGCTTTGGATGGAGATAAATCACCTGGGTAGTTCAAAGTCAATAGGTAGGATACTATGTTTTTGTACCAGTCAAAGGATGTAAACTTCTCTTCGATCCTAACTTCACTTGTTTTCTCATAGAGCTTGTTAATATCTTCCTCTTCTCCACATCCCTATAAGTTATTTATGTTGAGGGCTTCGTAATTGGATTCAGCTAAGAGTTTCGCCAAACCTTGACCCTTTGTCAACTTCGTCGACTTTATTTCCAGATCAAAATTTTGAATTTTTGCGAGCCACTGTCCCCGTCTGCCATCACTATCAGGCTGCACTAGAATGTCTTTTATAGAGCTAGTAGGTACATACGTGATTATCTTGGAATGCAATACATAAGTCCTAAAAGCATTTAATGCCTTTACCATAGCATATGGTTGTTTTTCCATTATATCGTATTTTAGTTCCACATCTCTGAGACTTTTGCTGAAAAAGGCTATCGGTTTTTCGAAACCCTCCTCATTTTTCTGGAGGAGCACTGCGGCAATAGTGTGCTCGGAAGAGAATGAGAAAATGAGAAAATCCTTTAGATAGTCAAGGATTGCGAGTACAGGCTCCTCGCTTATAACCCTCTTGATATGTGCAAATGATTCTTTGGCCTCTGCCGTCCATTTTACCTCGTTGTTTCTCTTTAACATACCTTTGATTAATTTCACAATTTCAGTGAAGTTTGGAATAAACCTTCTCAAAAAGTTTATCTTTCCTAAGAATGACTGGATTTCCTTTACATTTCTAGGAATATTTATTGTGTCTATAGCTTGAACCCTGCTGGGATCAATTTTAATTCTGTCTCGAGACACAATATGGCCCAGGAGTTAACCTTCCCACATGGCGAAGTGAGACTTTTTAGGGTTTAAAGACAGACTGAACCTGCAACATTTTTCGAAAGTTTCTTTGAGATGTATTAAATGGTCTTCGTCAGACTTACAAAAAACGGTTAGATCATCGAGGTAGATAACTACAAACTTGTCTCTTTCGCCGATGAAAGTGATATCCATAGCACACTAGAAAGTGGCACCTGCATTTATTAGACCAAAAGGCATTTTATCATACATGAATGTACCCCAAGGTGTAGTGAAAGTTGTTTTTTCTTTATCTTGTTCGTTTACAGCAATTTGATTGTACCCAGAGAAACCGTCGATCATAGACATCCTATTTGCTCCAACTACCCTTTCTAAGACGTGATCCATTTTAGGTAAAGAATAGTTGTCTTTTAGGAAAGATTTATTTAAATTTCTGAAATCAACACACAGTCTAATCTCTCCACTCTTTTTTCTAACCGGAACTAGGTTTGCTACCCAATCAGAGTATCTCAGTGGTACTATTATTTTCGCGTCTAAAAGCTTCTTGAATTCTCTTTCCACTACAGGTAATAAGATAGGGTTGATTTGTCTAAGCTTTTTCCTAAAGGGTTTGATACCAGGCTTCAGAGGTATCTTGTGTTCAATCACGGTAGTGTCGTAAGTCCTAAGCTCTTCGTAAGACCAAGCGAAAACATATTTATATCGTGCAAGAAAATCTTTATACTTATTTTTCACCTCAGGAGGAAGATACTTTGATATTTTCACCATCCCGGGTTCTTCTTTCGTCCCTACATCGCAATATTCAACCTCTTCTGGTTGGGGTTGAAAAGTAGATTTCAAAGGCATGTCATTTTGATCGAAAAGTCTCTCCAGGGGGATTAGTCCCTTTGGAATCTGATTATTTTTTAAAACTAACATGCGATGGTTGGAATTTTTTTCTCGGAACTCCTGAGGGTCTTCTCCTTCTTGCATGATCCACATGTGATCATTTTGATTCTCTTGATCGTTGTGGGTTTTAGAAAAGTCACCCACTGCTGTGAGGAAGTTTATGATCTATTCGTCATCCTCGAAAAACTGCCAGTGTTGTATGTTGTTTGGGATGGATGGTATGTGCCTTAACTCTATATGGTATTTTAATTTAAAATTCATGTGGGGAGCGAAAGTCAAGGATACCTTGGCTAACGAATCGGACTGCAAATTTTTGGCGCGTGGTATGAAGTGGATATTTATAGACGAGAAGAAATTTTCCATTAGATCCTAGACACAATTTCTATATGCTCTCAATCTCGGGTGTTTGGACTGGTATTGTCGATTTCTCTGGTTGACTATCAACTCAACGTCTCCATATACTTCCAGGTTCATTATGTTCAGCTTCTTGGCAACTTCCAATCCTAAAACTAAAGCTTCATATTCACATACATTGTTAGTGTAGTCTATATTCCATTGAAGCCTGTAAGAAAAAGGGATGACAAACTTATTTTTGGGTGCCACAAAAAGTACTCCTACACCAGCTCCTTCACATGACAGAGCACCATCAAAAAACATTTTCTAGATCCCTATACTACACATATTTTCATAATCCTTTTCGTCTATGTAGTTTTCTTTTGTGGAACTATCTATACCATCATCAAAAGACAAAATACAATTTCCTAGATCTTGATCAGCAATGTAAAGAGGAAAATTGTTAGGATTGTGAGGATCGCTCACGGTATAGGCTAAAATTGTTTCCTTGTATAACCTAGTAAGTTGCCCACCAAATACAGGAATTGTGGCATAAGTCATGTCCAGTTGAAGGGATCCCCCAAGTTTGGCTCCCCACGACCTTGATAACAGTAATCCATATTTTGGGGGGATATCAGCAATAACTACATCCATCAGAATACTTTTGACTGGGACCTGTGCAAGGGTGACTACTAAATATTTTATCATACCTAAGCACTTCACTCTTCTTGAATCAAAAGAGTAGAGATCTTTGTAAGGTCTGGTGATCTCGAGGCCTAGTCTATCCATAATAGCTTTGGGCATCACATTATGTGAAGCTCCAGAATCTAGCATGCAGTTATGTAGCAGTCAATCATGCACATTTAGGGTGATATAGAAAGGGGCAACGGTGTCTCTGGCGCCCTCAAAATGTGGACCGAAAGTGATATTTGGCTTGTCATCTTCCAAATTTATCACGTCGGATTGGCTTTCTTGGTTTGAACAACCTATCACTTTGGTTATCTGTTTACGATATGCAGGATTCTTTGCTAATTCAACCAGGGCGATAGGTATTTTGATTCTATTTATCTCATTTTTAAAACTAAAACTGCCACCACCTTTATCTGTTTCTCTAGTTGAAAACTTGAACTCTCTCTTCTCCAACTTATTCATCTGAGCTGATTTATTACTCGTGATCTTAATTACTGGTGTTTGTGTATCGACCATCTTGATCTCATTTGTTTGGGTCTCAACCTCCTTTGTCTTTGGATCCAATAAGTCAGTCCCTTTAGGTGTTTCGGTCTTCTTTGGGGTGGGCATATATACCTCACCTCTAGGGAGAATTTTCCTGGGTTGAGAGATCAACGCAGACTCGTTTTTAGACCTCAGGTTATACCTAGGTTGGACTTCATCTATTATTGAATTAGTTACTTCTTGATGGTCTGAGAGATCTGTGTTGTTTATGTCATCCCTTGCATCTGAGGGTTGGTGTGTGTTTAAATATTTCTCATAATATTATTTAGTTATATAAGGTTGAGTGCAGTCGTCACCCAGATTTGTGACATCTTCTTCTAGACCTTCGAAATCTTCTAGATCATTCCCTCCTATAAAATTTTCTTTTTTTAAAGGGATTTGAATTTTCTGATCTTCATTTTTAGTCCGTCTTTGTGGATTTTGAAGGTTGGGGTTTCTCCTGAATTCTCTTTGAACGAAAGGATTGGTTTTTGATTGATCTAGTTCCATCCTAGAAATTTTATTCGACAATTCCTTGATTATCCTAGCCATATCATCCATTTTTTCATTTGTAGATCTATTAGATCCTATGGATCCTGCTTGTTCCCTAAAATGTCTGGTTTCTCTATTCCCCGTTTCTATGTTAGCTTTGAACTTACCAGAGGCCATCATGTTATACTCAATTTCCACAACATCATCCTGCATTCGGGTTAAGGTAGCCCCCCGCCTTTCTCTTAAGAGAAGTGTGAAGTCAGGTTCGAAAGCTCCTGCGAAGGTTACTTTGGCCGGAGGTTGGGAGGGTTTGACTTCAGCTGGGATCTTATTATACAGTTTATTAAATATTTGGGTAAATTCCATAACTCTTTCTGAATTCCTTTTCTTTAAAGATCTAAACTCGGTTAGATAATATAAGTGGTCTTTCCTCTCACCCCATTGTCTAAGAAAGGCATCTTCTAAGGCATCATAAGATAGGATAGACCCTGTGGGTAGGCTTAGAAACTAGGTTCGTACCTGTCCTTCAAAGGTTTGCACAAATTATCTGGAATAAACGTCTTTGTGTTTCAGACCTAGCATATCAGCGAACTGATCGAAGAAATTTATATGTTCAGCCCCCGTCAAATACCCTTCCCCTGTAAATTTTGGTAAATTTTTTATATAATTTTCAGGAAGGTCATGAAGAGGCACGGGTAGAACTAAAGGTGCATATCTCGTAGCCACTTTACTGACAACTCTGGGGGGGTGGGGGAGGTGCTTGGCCCCCTGCTCCTCCTCCAGTGGCCGCCATTGTTATTACCTGACAGGGATAGGGTGTGTTATATAGCAGGTTCTGGAAGACTAAAAAAAGATTAGAAAGTGCTCACTCTTTGTTCACTATCAAAGGGTGAAACTTGAAAATATGTCGTTCTTCCCAGGGAAAAGGTTTCGTAACTTCATCCCTGGCAACGGTGCCAAAAAGATGTTATTCCAGAGTCTGTACTTAAGGCTTTAAAAAGTACAATGTCTAGGCATCCGAAAGTTAGTAAGATGTAAAAAGGAGGAGGGTATACCTTCGGGAAAGGAAGCTAGGGTTGATTTCTAGGTTGTCGTTGTCTGGCTTCCAACTATTCCTAGATGTTTATATCCCTCTCAATTGCAGCCCATGAATGTTCGAGTTCTACTTGGGTGTTAGCCGTGTTAATTATGGTATCAAAGAGATTTAAAGAAATATGGGTTTGATCTGTCAAACTGGGTTCAATATTGGGTTGTCTTACAACAGGGACAGTCATAGAGGAACAAAAAATTTAAAGAAATCTGAAAAGTTTTATGCTGTATCAATTTGATTTTATAAAAGAGAACTTTTGAAACCAATATTAAAAGAAAATTGCAAACCAAAGGCCTTTTTCCATAACTGTGTTATATTTGAAATAAATGGTGTATGAATTATGGGAAAAACATTAAGCTATCTGTAGAATAAGGCTCTTATCAAGAGAGAATCTCACTCTGTAAACAGGAGAAGAAAATAAGGTAAGAAATGGTCCGATGAAGAATAAAATATGACAAACTAAATATTTACAGGTCTTGTACCTGCTAGTAGCTGATACAGAGGAAAAATTGTAAACAATAGATAGCTAAATATTAATCACTACAGTAGAAGTTTTACTAAATTGCAATGCAAAATTCATGAGATATATATAAGAGAAATAAGAATGAATATGAAATAACAGAGAGAACAAACTCATAACACAGTAGTGACGGAATTAGGAATCTCTAGATTGCTTTGTATTAAGTCTCGAAAGAGAGAGTCTCTATTACAATTAATCAAAAAGGTGCAACCTTTTTTCCTTCTTCAAAATGTACATTTATACAAAATTATTTTGCTCTAGAATCTCAATAGTTCCAGAGGTTTTCAGTTACAATCAAGGAGTCAAAACGTTTCGTTTCTTTATCTCTATTCTCATTTGGTACCCGAAACTTGCCTCTTCGCATGCTCCATGCAAATAATGCACTTCTCCACCAGTTGTGATATCAACTTAGTTGGCTCTGCTTGATTATTTGCCTAAAAAATATAGAAGTCTTTCATCAATAGGAACAGCTTTCCCTCCACATGTTGATCTTTGGCATTGATAGAGCATAACAACATACTCGGTTTAATAATTCATTTGTCTATTTGCACTATGTAAGTTTGAGTTATTTGCGATATCTCGGCTAATTCTCTCTCTTCATCTTCCTTGATATTTATCATATATTTAGCTGTATTGATCTGACCCAGTATCTCCATGCCACTTTCACCATCGGAACCCAAACAAATCTCACTTAACAAACCGAAATTTTCTTCGCAAGATTTCCTCAGCTTCGTAGCTTGTTGTTTACCTTCGGATATATTTTGCTCCCATTCTTTCAATAGGATATTACCCCTGGTCTGCTCTGCGATGGGAAAACTAGAACCACTGCTTTCTTCCCTTCTCGTTATGGCTATAATAGCCTCCTGGAATGCCACCCGCGCTGCTCTGGCATCCCTTTCTTTAAGGGAGAGGTTTTCCAACACCTAATCAATGCGGCAGAAGTTGCTTTGAATTTTTTCTATTTTAACAAGCAGACTCTGCTGTGCCACCAATAACCTCTTTCCAATCTATATTGCCTGGGATTGAAATATCCTGATATCGATTACCTAGCTTTCAGTGAATTCTAGTTTTCCCCGAAGCTAGTCTATCAATTCTCCCTGTTGTCTTATCTGAGTCTGACTCGTTTGAACCTTCAACTGTGTCTGTTTGAGATCAACTTTAAGCCACTCGATTTCTTTTTGATATTCTATTCTTGCTTGCTCTAAAGTTGCACTTGCCTGATCTTTAGCAACAACCTCTACTGTAGATAGTTTAGTCTCTAGTGTCTTGATCAAATGATTCTTTCGTTTTAGCTGATATTTTACGGTCCCAACTGAATATTGATTCATCGTGGCAAAAGCACCCAATGTTCCTGCTATTTGCGTTGTAAACTCTACTTTCTTCATATCTTTCCCATTTGTTAAAATTTTCTATTTCTTAGAGACAGTACCTGCCTCTTGGTAGAGTTCTTGTCTCACAACCACTTTCCTCTTCTTATCGAATAAGAATTCATTTGGAGGTATCTCTTCAACTGCTATAGGTGTCAATTTTTCACCCAAAATCCAACCTGCATCTGGGATTTCCTTTGCAGACTGTAGGGGGTTAATGGAGGTGATGGGATAGCCAACCTGTTTAGAAGATTTCCTGGGAGTAATGACCGAATTTGACTCACTAGGAGGACCGGAAGCATCAGCTTTTGATTTTGGGCCCTCAGCTTTCTCTTCTTTATCCTGTTGTCCTTCTTGGCCAGGCGCTGAACCTTTAGAGCCTCGGGCTTCTGTTTGTTGCTCCTTTGCTATCATCGGATCTTCACCCTGTAATACTGGAGGAAGGCAACTCCACCTATGCTCTTGGAATCTAACAACATTGGCCCTCTCTCCGGGTGACATGGCTTGTATTCAAGCCAAAACCTTGTCATAAGATTTCGCACCTAGGAAAATATCATCGTGAGGCGAATTCTCATGCTCAAATATTTTAAGGCCACAACTGGCCAAATGATTACTCATGACCCTGTGTGGATTGTGTTTCTTGAATTCGATATGAACCAAATTTATAGCTTCTAGGGTTGTTGCCTCGACCTTTGCATGCCCAAAGTCTAATAATGAATAGGTGTTTAAATGAATAGGAAAAGGTGGCCATACCTTTTTTGAATACCCTTTCAGTTCTTTACTTATACGACCAATTACAGTTTTCCTGGCAATCTCACAACAAGCCAGCCTATTGGGTATGAGTAAGTGTAAAGCATGCGGAGGGAAGAAAGCGCAAAACACCTTGATGTATGAGAATTCTTTATCCACATACCAATAAACCACTCTGCTTAAATTTGTTGTGATGCTATCCAATATCCTGGGTGGAAAATTACCGAAGATGGCAACATGCATTGGTACCATCACCTAGTTGAATATTTCATATACGAAATCCAAAGCCTTGTCCTCCTAAAGCTTAGAATGGTATACATGGACTGGCTTAGTATCCGATGGAGCCTAGCTCCAATTCATCAAGGGAAAAGGTGTCATGGAACATACTGCATCCATGAGATATGCAGAGATAAAAAATGAAGCAACTTTCCCGCTCTCTTTCTGTGTCTAATATTCTATAACCCGACTGGTCAGGCTATCTGATAACATTTTATCCCAGTCGAAAGAAGAGCCTTCTGCTACTGAGTATATCAAGGGCACCCATTGGAGGAAAAAATGTGTGCTGTCTTCCCTCCCGTACAATCTACAGGTCATCATCGCTAGGTATTTGAATTCTGGTTCCAAAGAAGATATGGAATAAATTACATTGTTGTCTGCCCTGAACTTCGTTGGGTGTGAAACCCAATCCTTGATCAAATCAGATAAAATTTTCTCTTATTGCTCGCATTCCTTCTATTTAAAGCCATCTAGAAACTCTGCATTGTATGTGAAGTCTGACGTGGGTGGTAATTTGTACATAAACTATAAGCTTTCTGGTCTGAAGGTCCTAAGAGTGAGCCCCTACTCGCTGATGATGGTTCTGGTAGGGATGTCTACATGATCTAGTGCCCATCAGATCATGTCATAGTAAGGTAGAAGACGTGGTTGGGCCGCTACTTTGTGCATTTCTTCCTGGACGATGATCTTGTATTTGGTTGTCATGTCGTCTATTTCGTTGTCACTGGAATCATCCGAGTAGTTCACCAACTGTGATTGCAACACCTCTGAGACATATGACCATGTTCGTACGGAATCAACGCTTCAAGGTGAAGTATCCAAAATATTATCAGAACCTTGTCCTGAAACCTCAGTGCTTGCCTTGGATGCTTTTCACAGGGCCATGACAGGGGATTGTAACTTAGCTCTTCTGCAATAAAAATGTGTATACATATAGAAGTTAGCTTACTGAGAAAAACTTTTCTGTGTGGGATAAAAATGAACTTTATGAATAAAATAGGAAGAAAAAGATCTATATCTTCGACCATTTAAAATATCGATGTCCTTATGAGAAGAATGGTCCAATCATAATTAGATAGAGATTTTGGCAATAAAAACCATATCCTTACTTTGTCGTTTCACCTTATTTCCAATTAATGCCATAAAATTCGGCGGTTTGTGGCACAAGATGGCGCAAGGAACATTTGAAATTACCTCGTAAACTGTACATTATTATCATTTTCATTAAACATTGATTAGGTTGGCTTGGCTTCCTTAATCCGGATTTAAATCAACATTTCGGCGTTCGCCGTATCGGGACTTATAACTCTGACGTTTCGAGCCTCTAAAACCCGAGATTGCGATGATTAAATTTAGTTAAGCAAGGACGTAACTAGGATTAAGTGTTTTAATTGATTACGCTTTAATTTATATCACAACTTCGCGGCTCAAAACTTCAAAGGTATCGTTTCCGAGAGGAAAGTATGTCGAGTCACGAAATCCTGAGGAGATTAAATCACGGTCAAGACTAATCAACCTTGACTCTAACCCGAGTTACTTAGGTAAAGGTTTTGTGGCTTCATCTTTCGAAGTTTTAGAGGTAATGTTTTAAGAGAGAGTGAATGCTGAGACGCGAAATCACGATAGCATTTGACAAGGGTTTACATGGTCCCACTCTTACTTTTCACCTGAGGTAAGCTTTTGAAACTTTTCGTGACCTCGCACATAAGGTTTTGTAAATCTTGTGACTTGTAACTCCTGAAGAGCGATATTCCAAGGTATGAAGAGAAACAACCTTCGTTTAACAAAGCGAAAAAGAACTTAAGAACTGACATTTGAATTTTTTAAAATAGATTTGAACAAAATAAAAAGGGAGGCTCCAACATAGGCTCCAACTAGGGATCCCGTTTCCCTGTGAGGAGGGAAGAACAGTAGACCACTTGCCTGTATTGAGTAAATGGAGTCACTAGTTTCACTTCTGTAAAACATGCTTAAGGGAAAAGATAAAACGAGGGAAGAAAAGATTTTTGTCTTTTACTGCTGTAAGGCTTTTCAATACTCAAATATATTTCTCACTTAGCTACAATCCCTTTCGCAACTTTCTCTTTCTCTTTATTGAGTTTAGGTCTGCATTAGGACAAATCAAAACAGTTCTAGGAAATCCAACAGATCTTTGCAGTTTTTTGGCTTACATCCAACGAAATTTATGGCATTTTTAATCGAGGAGTCCCTTCCAGACTTAGGATCTGAATCCGGTCTCGAGAAAGTTGATTACCAGAGTCGAGTGATATTCATGTATAACAGCCTTACAGATCTCTCAGATATTTCTTCACTGCCAGCGGGCTTGTTCAGTACCCTGGTGAAAATATCTGCCCCTTTTTTGTTGAATTTCCTTTCACCACTTCGAAATGTATTTACTCATTTAAATGCTGAGACGAGGGCAACCATTTCTAAATTTCCTTTCATCGTCTCTTTAGACTAGATGTACAAATAGATATTACTTTCCTTTCATCATCTATCTTATAATTTTCTTTTTAGAATACAAAGTGGGGGCAATCAGATTGTATGAGGGGTGATATCTGCGTAATATTTTTCAATGTAAGTCTGTCAACCTACTTTGATTACTCGATGACAACCTTCCTTTGACTTTCACAACACCTTGGTCCATAGGGATAAAAAGGGGAAATATTTTTCTGGGGGTTTTCCTTCGAGTAAGCCTTAACTTTTAGAAACTGTTGAAAAACCAAGAAACATCAAGATCCACCTACGCATAACTTGTTAAGTAAGAGATCGAGAAGTTGTGAAGACTAGCTTTCTTTCCAAAACACGCTTACAGCTTTCAAAGTTTAAACATAATCTCTTCTCCCTATGTATATAAATCCGAAAAGACATTTGGCATTTTTAAGAAGACAAATCTGAGGACCGAAAGAAAGGTGACGGACAGGTGTTTGTATGCTGAGGGGTAGGGGTCAAAAATTAAGACCACTTTTTTGAAAACCCTTCCGCAGAGAAGCTTCACTTTCTATTTTCTTTAACTACCACCTATCTGTGTTTTAAGTTAAAATTATTAGGGCCCAGAGCAAGTAACTATACTTTTTAATAATCAATTAAGTAAAAACATTAGATTTATGGTACCTTTATGACATTTTGGAGATCTCTGCTTTCTTAAGGAACAGAATTTTTAGGGGTTCGTGCCTTTACCTTACCATTTTTAAAATAACCGAAAACCTTTTCTGTCACCTGTTTTCGGCGAATGCAAATCTCCGACACATGATCTTCTTTTTTCTCCATTCATTCAGTTAGTTTTCTAACCGAAATCCTGTAAACACAAAGAGTGTCTTTAAAAAAAAAAAAAAAAAAATTAAATGTATTTGAAAACCGTGTATCTCTACTTATATTGACCTAAAAATTAAAAATTGAAAACTTACCTTAAGGGAATCACGAAATAGAAAGCAAATACAAACCGATATATACAATGGAAAACCTTGGAGAACTAATTATGTCATGTAGTGTTTTAGATAACTCCCATTGACAGGGGTGTTGAAGATTTTACCATCCAGATTTTGTAATAAAAATGAATTTTTTTCCTTCGGAAGTTGCAACTCTAAATGGTCCATACCAAATATGATTGAATTTACCGTGTTTCACAAAATATTCCTTCCTAGCATCCCATCTTAAGACCAAATCTCCTAGAAGAAATTCTCTGTCTTTTGTCTTACGATCAAATAATGTTTTCATGTCGTCTTGATATTTTTGCAAACTTTTGTCCACCTCAACCCTATGTTGTTGTAATTTGACCAACTGATTTATTATCCTTGTGATGTGGTTTGGTTCTTCTTTCTCATCTTGCCATAGTTTCATCACGGTAAGTGCCAAGTTTATAGGTAATACCACGTCAGTCCTGTATACCATCTGGAAAGGAGAAATACCGATTGATTTTTTTGTGCCAATTTGATTTGCCCACAGTGCGTATTTTAAATGTATATGCCAGGATCTCTTGTTCTCCTTCAACACTTTTTTAATTTTGTTGATCAGACTCTTGTTCAAATATTTGGCCAGTCCATTTCCTTGGTGATAATATGTCGTAGAATGGTCGAGTACAATATTGTACTTTTGGAAAAAACTAACTATAGCCATAGATTTAAAAGCCTAAGCTTTATCTGTTACTATCTTTCAAGGGCAGCCAAATCTAGATAAAATATTTTCTGCTAGGAAATATATTACCACCGAGTCTGTAGCCCTCCTAGTAGGAATAGCCTATACCCATTTAGTAAAGTAATATGTGGCGGTTAGGATCCATTTGTGTTGAGGAATGGAATGGGGGTTAATTTTGATTATAAAATCTAGTCCCCACTGTCGAAAAGGAGCCTCTTTTTTGACTAGAACTAAAGGTAATGCTGGGAGTTTATGCTTGCCCGCAAGTAGTTGGCAAGGGTCGCAAGCCTTGACTTTGGTATTTAAATCCGAGAAAAGTTTAGCAGAATAATACCCTGCGCTCATGATTTTATAAGTTGTCGCTCTCCAAGCGTGATGTCCCCCGCACACTCCTTCATGGAATTCTCTTATGACCTTCTCTGTTTCAGATTCAACCAAACAGACCAATAGGAATCCAAGTGGATCTTTCCAAAACAATTTACCCTCAGATATACAGTATTTGACCGCATGTAGCTTTAGTGTTCTGGCTTTGGATGGAGATAAATCACCTGGGCAGTTCAAAGTCAGTAGGTAGGATACTATGTTTTTGTACTAGTCAGAGGATGTAAAATTCTCTTCTATCCTGACTTCACTTGTTTTCTCATAGAGCTCGTTAATATCTTCCTCTTCTCCACCTCCCTGTAATTTATTTATGCCGAGGTCTCTCTAATTGGATTCAGCTAAGAGTTTTTCCAAACCTTGACCCTTTATCAGCTTCGTCGGCTTTATTTCCAGATCAAATTCTTAAATTTTTGCAAGACACCATCCCCTTCTTCCATCACTGTCAGACTGCACTAGAATGTCTTTTACAAAGCTAGTAGGTACATACGCGATTATATTGGAATGCAATACATAAGTCCTAAAATCCTTTAATGCCTTTACCATAGCATATGCTTGTTTTTCCATTATATTGTATTTTAGTTCTGCATCTCTGAGACTTTTGTTGAAAAAGGCTATCGGTTGTTCGGAACCCTCCTCATTTTTCTGGAGGAGCACTGCGGCAATAGTGTGCTCGGAAGCGAATGAGAAAATGAGAAGATCCTTTAGATAGTCGGGGCTTTCCAGTACAGGCACCTCACTTATAAACCTCTTGATATGTGCAAATGATTCTTTGGCCTTTGCTATCCATTTTACCTCATTGTTTTTCTTTAACATACCTATGATTAATTTCACAATTTCAGTGAAATTTGGAATAAACCTTCTCAAAAAGTTTATCTTTCCTAAGAATGACTGGATTTCCTTTACATTTCTAGGAATATTTATTGTTTCTATAGCTTGAACCCTGCTGGAATCAATTTTAATTCCGTCTCGGGACACAATATGGCCCAGGAGTTTACCTTCCCATATGGCGAATTGAAACTTTTTAGGGCTTAAAGATAGACCGAACCTGTGGCATTTTTCGAAAGTCTGTTTGAGATGTATTAAATGGTCTGCGTTAGACTTAGAAAAAATGGTTAGAACATTGAGGTAGATAACTACAAACTTGTCTCTTTTTCCGATGAAAGCGATATCCATAGCACGCTGGAAAGTGGCACCTGCATTCTTTAGACCAAAAGGCATTTTATCATACATGAATGTACCCCAGGGTGTAGTGAAAACTATTTTTTCTTTATCTTGTTCGTTTACAGCAATTTCATTGTACCCAGAGAAACCATCGATCATAGACATCCTATTTGCTCCAACCACCCTTTCTAAGATGTGATCCATTTTAGGTAAAGGATAGTTGTCTTTTAGGGAAGATTTATTTAAATTTCTGAAATCAACACACAGTCTAATATCTCCACTCTTTTTTCTAACCGGAACCAGGTTTGCTACCCAATCAGAGTATCTCAGTGGTACTATTATTTTTGCATCTAAAATCTTCTTGACTTATCTTTCGACTACGGGTAATAAGATAGAGTTGATTTGTCTAAGATTTTGCCTAAAGGGTTTGATACCAGGCTTCAGAGGTATCTTGTGTTCGATCACGGTAGTATCGTAAGTCCTAAGCTCTTCATAAGACCAACCGAAACCATCTTTATATCGTGCAAGCAAATATTTATACTTATTTTTCACCTCAGGAGGAAGATACTTTGATATTTTCCCCATCCAGGGCTCTTCTTTTGTCCCTACATCGCAATCTTCAACCTCTTCTAGTTGAGTTTGAAGAGTAGATTTCAAAGGCATGTCATTTTGATCGAAAATTCTCTCCAGGGGGATTAGTCCCTTTGGAATCTGATTATTTTTTAAAACTAACATGCGATGGTTGGAAATTTTTTCTCGGAACTCCTGAGGATCTTCTCCTTCTTGCATGATCCACATGTGATCATTTTGATTCTCTTGATCGATGTGGGTTTCAGAAAATTCACCCAATTCTTCGAGGAACTTTATGATCTGTTCGTCATCCTTGAAAACCTGCCAGTGTTATATGTTGTTCGGGATGGATGGTCTGTGCCTTACCTCTATATGGTATTTTAATTTAAAATCCATGGGGGAGCGAATGTCGAGGCTGCCTTGGCTAATGAATCGACCTGCAAATTTTTGGCGCATGGTGTGAAGTGGATATTTACAGACGAGAAGAAATTTTCCATTTTATCCCAGGCACAATTTCTATATGCTCTCAATCTCGGGTGTTTGGCCTGGTATTGTCGATTTATCTGTTTTACTATCAACTTAGTGTCTCCATATACTTCCAAGTTCTTTATGTTTAGTTTCTTGGCAAGTTCCAATTCTAAAACTAAAGCTTCATATTCACATACATTGTTAGTGTAGTCTATATCCCATTGAAGCTTGTAAGAAAAAGGGATGACAAACCTATTTTCGAGTGTCACAAAAAGTACTCTTGCACCGGCTCCTTCACATGACAGAGCACTGTCAAAAAACTTTTTCCAGATCCCTGTACTACGCATATTTTTAGAATCTTTTTCGTCTATGTAGTTTTCTTCTATTCAACTATCTATACCATCATCAAAAGACAAAATACAATTTCCTAGATCTTGATCAGCAATGTAAACAGGAAAATTGTTAGGATTGTAAGGATCGCTCATGGTATATGCTAACCTTGTTTCCTTGTATAACCTAGTAACTTTCCCACCAAATATAGGAATTGTGGCATAAGTCATGTCCAGTTGAAGGGATCCCCCAAGTTTGGCTCCCCACGACCTTGATAAAAGTAATCCATATTTTGGGGGTATATCAGCAATAACTACATCCATCAGAATACTTTTGACTGGGACCTGTGCAAGGGTGACTACTAAATCTTTTATCATACCTAAGCACTTGACTCTTCTTGAATCAAAAGAGTAGAGATGTTCATAAGGTCGGGTGATCTCGAGGCCTAGTCTATCCATAATAGCTTTGGGCATCACATTATGTGAAGCTCTAGAATCTAGCATGTAGTTATGTAGCAGTCAATCATGCACATTTAGGGTGATATAGAAAGGGGCAACCGTGTCTTTGGAGCCCTCGAAATGTTGACCAAAAGTGATATTTGGATTGTCATCTTCCAAATTTATCATGTCGGATTGGATTTCTTTGTTTTAACAACCTATCACTTTGGTTATCTATTTACGATATGCAGGATTCTTTGCTAATTCAACCAGGGGGACAGGTATTTTGATTCTATTTATCGCATTTTCAAAACTAAAACGGCCACCACCTTTGTCCCTTTCTCTGGTTGAAAACTCGAACCCTCTCTTCTCCAACTTATTTGTTTGAGCTGATTTATTACTCGTGATCTTAATTACCGGTGTTTGTGTATCAGCCATCTTGATCTCCTTTTTTTGGGTCTCAACCTCCTTTGTCTTTGGATCCAATAAGTCAGTCCCTTTAGCTATTTCGGTCTCCTTTGGGGTGGGCATATATACCTCACCTCTAGGGGGAATTTTCCTGGGTTGATAGATCAACACAGACTTGTTTTCAGAACTCAGGTTATACCTAGGTTGGACTTCAGCCATTATTGAATTAGTTACTTCTTGATGGTCTAAGAGATTTGTGTTGTTTATTTCATCCTCTGCATCTGAGGGTTGGTGTGTGTTTAAAGATTTATCATAATCTTCTTTAGTTATATAAGGTTGAGTGTAGTCGTCACCCAGATTTGTCACATCTTCTTCCAGACCTTTGAAATCTTCCAGATCATTCCCTCTAAAATTTTCATTTTTTAAAGGGGTTTGAATTTTATGATCTTCATTTTTAGTCTGTCTTTGTGGATTTTGAAGGTTGGGGTTTCTCCTGAATTATCTTTTAATGAAAGGATCGATTTTTGATTGATCCAGTTCCATCCTAGAAATTTAATTCGACAATTCTTTGATTATTCTGGCCATATCATCCATTTTGTCCTCTGTAGATCTATTAGATCCTGAGGATCCCACTTGTTCCCTAAAATGTCTGGTTTCTCTGTTCCCCGTTTCTATCTTAGCTTTCAACTTACCAGAGGCCATCATGTTAGACTCAATTTCCACAGCATCATCCTGCATTCAGGTTAAGGTAGCCCCCCGCCTTTCTCTTAAGAGAAGGGCGAAGTCGGGTTCGAAAGATTCTGTGAAGGTTACTTTGGCTGCAGGTCAGGAGGGTTTGACTTCGGTTGGAATCTTATTATACAGTTTATTAAATCTATGGGTAAATTCCATAATTGTTTCTGAATTCCTTTTCTTTAAATATCCGAACTTGGTTAGATAATATAAGTGGTATTTCCTCTCACCCCATTGTCTAAGAATGGCATCTTCTAAGGCATCATAAGATAGGATAGACCCTCGCGGGTAGGCTTCAAAACCAGGTTTGTACCTGTCCTTCAAAGGTGTGCACAAATAATCTGGAATAAACATATTCGTGTTCCAGACCTACAATATTAGCGAACTGATCAAAGAAATTTATATTTTCAGCCTCTGTCAAATCCCCTTCCCCTGTAAATTTTGGTAATTTTTTTAGATAATTTTCAAGAAGGTCATGAAGAGGCGAGGGTAGAACTAAAGGTGCATATCTCGCAGCCACTTTAGTGAAAAATCTGGAGGGTGGGGAAGGCGCCTAGCCCCCTGCTCCTCCTCCAGCGGCCACCATTGGTATTACCTGACGGGGATAGGTTGTGTTATATAGCGGGTTCTGGAAGACTAAAAACATATTCTTAGCTTCTTCAGGAGATGAGAGAAGTGAAGACGAGTGAGTGGGGACGCAAGGAATGGGCTCTTCGGACTTGCAAGAGACGTAATCAGGCGATCTCACGGGTGTGGGATTTGAGTATATAGTATACTCTTCGAGACTTGGTGAGGTCAAGAAGTCTGAAAGGAGAGTCAGTGGGATATCAACTGTTGATAAATTTACTGTCAGGTTTTTACCTTTGTATCCGACAAAGGTTTTTAGAAGGATTTCACTTTTAACCGTAGAGCTAAATAAAAATGAATTAGTGGTTTCGGGGGGTGTACTATGTGAATTTGAAGGTTCGAAAGCACTTTTGGTCTTGGGTTGTGGGTGTTTAAGCTAATAGACTGCAGTAGTCGGCTTAAGACAACATCTAGCTTTTAGTATTTTTTTGGGATCTAAAACAGGCATGGTCTGCTTGTTCTCTGGGTTTTGTCTGGTATTCCTTCGACCGGATTCCAGTTTACTTATATGTAGAGTTTCCAAGTGAAAGATAAGAAAATCCTTTAGAAAGTTCTCACTCTTTGTTCACTATCAAAGGGTGAAACTTGAAAATATGTCGTTCTTCCCAGGGAAAAGGTTTCGTATGTTCGTCCCTGGCAACGATGCCAAAAAGATGTTGTTCCAAAGTCTGTACTTAAGGCTTTAAAAAGTACAATGTCTAGGCATCCGAAAGTTAGTAAGATGTAAAAAGGAGGAGGGTATACCTTCAGGAAAGGAAGATAGGGTTGATTTCTAGGTTGTTGCTACCTGGCTTCCAACTGTTCCTGGATGTTTATATCCCTCTCAATTGCAGCCCATGAACATTCAAGTTCTACCCGAGTGTTAGCCATTTTAAGTATGGTATCAAAGAGATTTAAAGCAATATGGGCTTGATCTGTCAAACTGGGTTCAATATTGGGTTGTCTTACAACAGGGATAGTCATAGAGGAACAAAAAATTTAAAGAAATCAGAAAATTTTTATGCTATATCAATTTGATTTTATAAAAGAGAACTTTTGAAATCAATATTAAAAGAAAATTGCAAACCAAAGGCCTTTTTCTGTAACTGTGTTATATTTGAAATAAATGGTATATGAATTATGGGAAAAACATTAAGTTGTCTATAGAATAAGGCTCTTATCAAGAGAGAATCTCACTCTGTAAACAGGAGAAGAAAATAAGGTAAGAAATGGTCCCATGAAGCATAAAATATGAAAACCTAAATATTTAGAGGTCTTGTACCTGCTAGTAGCCGATACAGAGGAAAAACTGTAAACAATAGATGCCTAAATATTAATCAATGCAGTAGAAGTTTTACTAAATTTCAATGCAACATTCATCAAATATATATAAGTGAAATAAGAATGAATATGAAATAACAGAGAGAACAAACTCATAACACAGTAGTGAAGGAATTAGGAATCTTCGGATTGCTTTGTATTAAGTCTCGAAAGAGAGAGTCTCTATTACAGTTAATCTAAAAGGTCCAGCCTTCTTCCTTTCTTGAAAAAGTACATTTATACAAAATTATTTTGCACTGGAATCTCAATAGTTCCAGAGGTTTTCGGTTACAACCAAGGAGTCGAAACGTTTCGTTTCTTTATCTCTGTTCTCATTTGGTACCCGAAACCTGCCTCTTTGCATGCTCTGTGCAAATAATGCACTTCTCCACCAGCTGTGATATCAGCTTAGTTGGCTCTACTTGATTATTTGCCTCAAAAATATAGCAGTGTTTCATCAATAGCGGAAGCTTTCCCTCCACATGCTGATCTTTGGCATTGATAGAGCATAACAACATACTCGATTTAATTAGCCATTTGTCTATTTGCACTATGTCTGTTTGAGTTATTTGTGATATCTCAGCTAGTTTTCTCTTTTAATTTTCCTTGATATTTAGCATATATTTAGCTGTATTGATCTGACCGAGTATCTCCATGCCACTTTCACGATTGAAACCCAAACAAATCTCACTTAACAAACTGAAAATTTCTTCGCAAGATTTCCTCAGCTTCGTAGCTTATTTTTTTCCTTCGGATATATTTCGCTCCCATTCTTTCAACAGGATATTACCCCTGGTCTACTCTATGATGGGAAAACTAGAACCAATGCTTGCTTCCCTTCTCGTTGTGGCTATAATAGCCTCCTGGAACGCCACTTGAGCTGCTATGGCATCCCTTTCTTTAAGCGAGAGATTTTCCAAAACCTAATCAATAAGTCAGAAGCTGCTTTGAATTGTTTCTATTTTAACAAGCAAACCCTACTAGGCCGCCAGTAACCTGTTTCTGATCTCTATTGCCTGGGATTGAAATATCCCGATATTGATTACCTGGCTTTCAGCGAATTCTAGT
>JASDQU010684131.1:48767-63068 GCA_032191745.1 Picea mariana | reverse complement strand
CTTCTTATCAAAGAAGAATTCATTCAGAGGTAGCTCTTCAACTGCTATAGGTGTCAATTTTCCACCCAAAATCCAACCTCCATCCGGGATTTCCTTTGCAGACTATAGGGGGGTAATGGAGGCGATGGGATTGCCAACCTGTTTAGAAGATTTCCTGGGAGTAATGACCGAAGTCAACTCACTTGCAGGACCAGAATCCTCGGCTTCTGGTTTCGGGCCCCCAGCTTTCTCTTCTTTATCCTATTGTCCTTCTTGGCTAGGTGCTGAACCTTTAGAGCCTCCAGCTTCTGTTTGCTACTCCTTTTCTATCATCGGATCTTCACCCTGTAATACTAAGGGAAGGCAACTCAACCTTTGCTCTTGGAATATGACAACATCGGCCCTCTCTTCAAGCGAAAGGGATTGTTTTCGAGCCAAAACCTCGTCATAATATTTCACACCTCAGAAAATATCATCGTGAGGCGAATTCTCATGCTCAAATATTTTAAGGCCACAGCTGGCCAAATGATTACTCACAACCCTATGTGGATCGTGTTTCTTGAATTCGACATGAACCAAATTTATATATTCTAGGGTTGTTGCCTCGGCCTTTGCATGCCTGAAGTCTAATAATGAATAGGTGTTTAAATGAATGGGAAAAGGTGGCCATACCTTTTTTGAATACCCTTTCAGTTCTTTACTTATACTGCCAATTACAGTTTGCTTGGCGATCTCACGACAAGCCAGCCTATCGGGTATGAGTAAGGGTAAAGCATGCAGAGGGACAGAAGCGCTGAACACCCTAATGTATGAGAATTCTTTCTCCACATACGAATCGGCCACTCTGCTTAAATTTTCCGTGATGCTATCCGATATCCTAGGTGGCGGATTACCGAAGATGGCAACATGCATTGGTACCATCACCTAGTTGAAGATTTCGTATACGAAATCCGAAGCCTTGTCCTCCCAAAGATTAGAATGGTATACATGGAGTGGCTCAGCATACGATGGAGCCCAGCTCGAATTCATCAAGGAAAAAGGTGTCATTGAACATACTGCATCCATGAGATATGCGGACATAAAAAATGAAGCAGCTTTCCCGCTCTCTTTCTTCGTCCGATATTCTGTAACCCAACTGGTCAGGCTATCTGATAACATTTTATCCCAGTCGAAAGAAGAGCCTTCTGCTACTGAGTATATCAAGGTCACCCATTGGAGGAAAAAATGTGTGTTGTCTTCCCTCCCATACAATCTGCAAGTCATCATCGTTACGTATTTGAACTATGGTTCCAAAGAAGATATGGAATACATTCCATTGTTGTCTTCCCTGAACTTTGTTGGGTGTGAAACCCAATCCTTGATCTAATCAGACAAACTTTTCACGTATTGCTCGTATTCCTTCTGTTTAAAACCATATAGAAACTCTGCATTGTACGTGAAGTCTGACATGGGTGGTAATTTGTCCATAACCTATAAGCTTTCTGGTCTACAGGTCCCAACAGTGACCCCCTACTCGGTGATGATGGTTCTGGTAGCGATGTCTACATGATCTAGCACCCATCAGATCATGTCACAGTAAGGTAGAAGATGTGGCCGGGCCGCTACTTTGTGCATCTCTACCTGGACAACGATCTTGTATTTGGTAGTCATGTCGTTTGTTTTGTTGTCACTAGAATCGTCCGAGTAGTTCACCAACTGTGATTGCAACACCTCTGAGACATATGACCATGTTCGTACGGAATCAACGCTTCGAGGTGAAGTATCCGAAATATTATCAGAACCTTGTCCTGAAACCTCAGCGCTTGCCTTGAATGCTTTTCAGAGGGCCATGACAGGGGATTGTAACTTATCTCTTCTGCAATAAAAATGCGTATACATATCGAAGTTAGCTTACTGAGAAAAAATTCTCTGTGCGAGATAAAAATGAACTTTATGAATAAAATAGGAAGCAAAAGATCTATATCTTCGACCATTTAACATATCGATGTCCTTACGAGTAGAACGGTCCAATCATAATTAGATAGAGATTTTGGCAATAAAAACCATATTCTTACTTTGTCGTTTCACCTTATTTCCAATTAATGCCATAAAATTTGATGGTTTGTGGCACAAACTGGTGCAAGGAACATTTGAAATTACCTCGTAAAATGTGCATTATTATCATTTGCATTAAACATTGATTAGGCTGGCTTGGCTTCCTTAATCAAGATTTAAATCAACATTTCGACGTTCGCCGTATCGGGACTTATAACTATGGCCTTTCGAGCCTCTAAAACCCGAGATTGCGATGATTAGATTTAGTTAAGCAAGGATGTAACTAGGATTAAGTGTTTTAATTGATTACACTTTAGTTTATATCGCGACTTCGCGGCTCAGAACTTCAAAAGTATTGTTTTCGGGAGGAAAGTATGCCGAGTCGCAAACTCCCGAGCAGCTTAAATCATGGTCAAGACTAATCAACCTTGACTCTAACTTGAGTTACTTAGGTAAAGGTTTCATGGCTTCGTCTTTCAGATTTTTAGAGGTAATGTTTTAAGAGAGAGAGAACGCCGAGATGCGAAATCCCGACAGCATTTGGCTGGGGTTTACATGGTCCCACTCTTAGTTTTCACCTAAGGTAAGCTTTTGAAACTTTTCGTGACCTTGCACATAGGGGTTTGCAAATCTTGTGACTTGTAACTCCCGAAGAGCGATATTCTAAGGTATGAAGAGCAACAACCTTTGTTTAACGATAAAAAGTGGTAACTTATGAAAGATCACATCCCCCGCTATTTCTCATGTTGAGACTACTGAGATTTTCGGTAGGTGAATATCATGAAGTGAAAAAGAACTTAAGAACCGACATTTGACTTTTTTAAAATAGATTTGAAAAAAATAAAAAAAGGTGGCTCCAACATAGGCTCCAACTAGGGATACCGTTTCCCTGTGAGGCGAGAAGAACAGTAGACCATGTGCATGTATTGGGTAAATGGAGTCATTGGTTTCACTTCTGTGAAACTTGCTTTAGGGAAAAGATAAAACGAGGGAAGAAAAGATTTTTTTCTTTTACTGCTATAAGGATTTTCAATACTCAAATATATTTCTCACTCAACTACAGTCCCTTTCACAAATTTCTCTTTCTCTTTATTGAGTTTAGGTCTTCATTAGGACAAATCAAAACAATTCCAAGAAATCCAACAGATCTTTGCAGTTTTTTGGCTTACATCCAATGAAATTTATGGCATTTTTAATCAGGGAGTCCCGTCTGGACTTAGGATGTGGATCCGGTCTTGAGAAAGTTGATTACCAGAGTCAAGTGATATTCATGTATAACATCCTTACAAATATCTCAGATATTACTTCACTGCCAACGAGCCTGTTTAGTACCCCAGTGAAGTTATCTTCCCCTTTTTTGTTGAATTTCCTTTCACCACTTCGAAATGTATTTATGCATTTAAATGCTGAGACGAGGGAAATCATTTCTAAATTTCCTTTCATCGTCTCTTTAGACTAGATGTACAATTAGATATGAATTTCCTTTCATCATCTATCTTATAATTTTCTTTTTAGAATATGAAGTGGGGGCAATCAGATTGTATGAGGGGTGATATCTGCATAATATTTTGCAATGTAGGTCTGTCAACTTACTTTGATTACTCAGTGCCAACCTTCCTTTGACTTTCACAACACCTTGGTCCACAGGGAGAAAAAGGGGAAATATTTTTCTAGGGGTTTTCCTTCAAGTAAGCCTTAAATTTTAGAAACTGTTGAAAAACCTAGAAATGTCAGGATCCACCTACGCATAACTTGTTAAGTAAGAGACCGAGAAGTTGTGAAGACCGGCTTTCTTTCCAAAACACGGTTACAGCTTTCAAAGTTTAAACATAATCTCTTCTCCCTACGTATATAAAAACGAAAAGACATTTGGCATTTTTAAGAAGACAAATCTGAGGACCGAAAGAAAGGTGAAAGACAGGTGTTTGTATGCTGAGGGGCAGGGGTCAAAAATTAAGACCATTTTTTTGAAAACCCTTCCCCAGAGATGCTTCACTTTTTGTTTTCTTTAACTACCACCTATCTATGTTTTAAGTTAAAATTATTAGGGCCCAGAGAAAGTAAATATACTTTTTAATAATCAATAAAGTAAAACCATTAGATTTATGGGACCTTTATGACGTTTTGGAGATCTCTGCTTTCTTAAGGAACATCATTTTTAGGGGTTCGTGCCTTTACCTTACCATTTTTAAAATAACCGAAAACCTTTTCTGTCACCTGTTTTCAGCGAATGCAAATCTCTGACACATGATCTTTTGTTTTCTCCAATCGTTCATTTAGTTTGCAAACTAAAATGCTTTAAACACAAAGAGTGTCTTTAAAAAAAAAATTAAATGTATTTGAAAACCGTGTATCTCTACTTATAATGACCTAAAAATTAAAAATTGAAAACTTACCTTCAGGGAATCATGAAATACAAAGAAAATACAAACCAGTATATACAATGGAAAACCTAGGAGAACTAATTATGTCATGTACTATTTTAGATAAGGCCCATTGACAGGGGCGTTGAAGATTTTACCATCCAGATTTTCTAATAAAAATGAATTTTTTCGTTCGGAAGTTGCGACTCTAAATGGTCCATACCAAATATGATCGAATTTATTGTGTTTCGCCGAATCTTTCTTCCTAGCATCCCATCTTAAGACCAAATCTCTTGGAAGAAATTCTCTATCTTTTGTCTTACGATCAAATAACGTTTTCATGTCTTCTTGATATTTTTGCAACCTTTCATCCACCACAACCCTGTGCTGTTGTAATTTGATCAGCTGATTTAATCTCCTTGTGACGTGGTTTGGTTTTTCTTTCTCATATTGCCATAGTTTCATCACGGGAAGTGCCAAGTTTATAGGTAATACCACATTAGTCCTGTATACCATCTGGAAACGAGAAATACCGATGGATTTTTTTGTGCCAATTCGATTTGCACATAGTGCGTATTTTAAATGTATATCCTAGGATCTCTTGTTCACACTTTCTTAATTATGTTGATAAGACTCTTGTTTGAAGATTCACCCAGTCCATTTCCTTGGGGATAATATGCCGTAGAATGGCCGAGTACAATATTGTACTTTTTGAAAAAACTGATCATAGCCATATATTTAAAAGCCTGCACATTATCTGTTACTATCTTTCGGGGGTAGTCAAATCTAGATAAAATATTTTATTCTAGGAAATCTATTACCACCGAATTTGTAGCCCTCCTGGTAGGAATAGCCTCTACCCATTTAGTAAAGTAATATGTGGCAGTTAGGATCCATTTGTGTTGAGCACGGGAATGTGGGTTAATTTCACCTATAAAATCCAGTCCCCACTGCTGAAAAGGAGCCTTTGTTTTGACTGAAACTAAAATTAATGCTGGGAGTTTATGCTTTCCCACGAATAGTTGGCAAGGGTCGCAAGCCCTGACTTTGGCATTTACATCCGAGAAAAGTTTAGGCCAATAATACACTACCCTCAGGATTTTATAAGATGTCTCTCTCCAAGCATGATGTCCCCTGCACACTCTTTTGTGGAATTCACTTATGACCTTCTCTATTTCAAATTCAACCAAATAGACCAACAATAAGCCAAGTGGGTCTTTCCAAAACAATTTACCCTCAGATATACAGTATTTGACCACATGTAGTTTTAGCATTCTGGCTTTGGATAGAGATAAATTACATGGGCATTTCAAAGTTAATAGATAGGATACTATGTTTTTGTACCAGTCAGAGGATGTAAACTTCTCTTCGATCCTGGCTTCACTTGTTTGCTCGTAGAGCTCGTTAATATCTTCCTCTTCTCCACCTCCCTGTAAGTTATTTATGCCGAGGGCTCTGTAATTGGATTCAGCTAAGAGTTTTTCCAAACCTTGACCCTTTATCAACTTCATCAGTTTTATTTCCAGATCAAATTCTTGAATTTTTGTGAGGCACCATCCCCTTCTGCCATCATTATCATGCTGCACTAAAATGTCTTTTATAGAGCTAGTAGGTACATACGCGATTATCTTGGAATGCAATACATAAGTCCTAAAATCCTTTAATGCCTTTACCATAGCATATGCTTGTTTTTCCATTATATTGTATTTTAGTTCCACATCTCTAAGACTTTTTCCGAAAAAGGCTATCGGTTGTTCCAAACAATCCTCATTTTTTTGGAGGAGCACTGTGGCAATAGTGTGCTTGAAAGCGAATGAGAAAATGAGAAAATCCTTTAGATAGTCGAGGCTTGCCAGTACAGGCACCTCACTTATAACCCTCTTGATATGTGCAAACGATTCTTTGGCCTCTGTTGTGCATTTTACCTCATTTTTTTTCTTTAACATACCTGTGATTAATTTCACAATTTTAGCGAAGTTTGGAATAAACCTTCTCAAAAAGTTTATCTTTCCTAAGAATGACTGGATTTCCTTTACATTTCTAGGAATATTTATTGTGTCTATAGCTTGAACCCTGCTGGGATCAATTTTAATTTCGTCTCAGGACACAATATGGCCCAGGAGTTTACCTTCCTGCATGGCAAAGTGAGACTTTTTAGGGTTTAAAGACAGACCGAACCTGTGACATTTCTCGAAAGTCTGTTTGAGATGTATTAAATGGTCTTCGTCAGACTTAGAAAAAATGGTTAGATCATCAAGGTAGATAACTACAAACTTGTCTCTTTCACCGACGAAAGCGATATCTATAGCACGCTAGAAAGTGACACCTGCATTCATTAGACCAAAACGCATTTTATCATACATGAATGTACCCCAGGGTGTAGTGAAAGCTGTTTTTTCTTTATCTTGTTCGTTTACAGCAATTTGATTGTACCCAGAGAAACCGTCGATCATAGACATCCTATTTGCTCCAACTACCCTTTCTAAGACGTGATCAATTTTAGGTAAAGGATAGTTGTCTTTTAGGGAAGATTTATTTAAATTTTTGAAATCAACACACAGTCTAATCTCTCCACTCTTTTTTCTAACCAGAACTAGGTTTGCTACCCAATCAGAGTGTCTCAGTGGTACTATTATTTTCGCATCTAAAATCTTGTTGACTTCTCTTTCCACTACGGGTAATAAGATAGGGTTTATTTGTCTAAGCTTTTGCCTAAAGGGTTTGATACCAGGCTTTAGAGGTATCTTGTGTTAGATCGTGGTAGTGTTGTAATTCCTAAGATCTTCATAAGACCAAGCAAAAACATCTTTATATCGTGCAAGAAAATCTTTATACTTATTTTTCACCTCAGGAGGAATATATTTTGATATTTTCACCATCCTGGGTTCTTCTTTTGTCCCTACATCGCAATCTTCAACCTCTTCTAGTTGGGGTTGAAGAGTAGATTTCAAAGGCATGTCATTTTGATCAAAAAGTCTCTCCAGGGGGATTAGTCCCTTTGGAATCTGATTATTTTTTAAAGCTAACATGTAATGGTTGGAAATTTTTTCTTGGAACTCCTAAGGGTCTTCTCCTTCTTGCATGATCCACATGTGATCATTTTGATTCTCTTGATCAATGTGGGTTTCATAAAAGTCACCCACTACTTCCAGGAACTTTTTGATCTGTTCGTCATCCTCGAAAACCTGCCAATGTTGTATGTTATTCAGGATGGATGGTCTGTGCCTTACCTCTATATGGTATTTTAATTTAAAATCCATGGGGGGAGCGAAAGTCGAGGCTGCCTTGGTTAACGAATTGGCCTGCAAATTTTCGGCGTGTGGTATGAAGTGAATATTTACATACGAGAAGAAATTTTCCATTAGATCCCAGGCACAATTTCTATATGCTCTCAATCTCGGGTGTTTGGCCTGGTATTGTCAATTTATCTATTTGACTATCAACTCAGCGTCTCCATATACTTCCAGGTTCTTTATGTTCAGTTTCTTGGAAGCTTCCAATCCTAAAACTAAAGCTTCATATTCACATACATTGTTAGTGTAGTCTATATCCCATTGAAGCCTATAAGAAAAAGGGATGACAAACCTATTTTTGGGTGCCAAAAAAAGTACTCATGCACCGTTTCCTTCACAAGACAGAGCATCGTCAAAAAACATTTTCCAGATCCCTGTACTACGCATATTTTTAGAATCTTTTTCGTTTATGTAGTTTTCTTCTGTGCAACTATCTATATCGTCATCAAAAGACAAAATACAATTTCCTAGATCTTGATCAGCAATGTAAACAAGAAAATTGTTAGGATTGTGAGTATCTTTCACAGTATAGGATAACCTTGTTTCCCTATATAACCTAGTAATTTTCCAACCAAATACAAGAATTGTGGCATAAGTCATGTCCAGTTGAAGGGATCCCCCAAGTTTGGCTCCCCATGACCTTGATAACAGTAATCCATATTTTGGGGGGATATCAGCAATAACTACATCCATCCGAATAATTTTGATTGGGACCTATGTAAGGGTGACTACTAAATCTTTTATCATACCTAAGCACTTGACTCTTCTTGAATGAAAAGAGTAGAGATCTTTGTAAGGTCGGATGATCTCGAGGCCTAGTCTATCCATAATAGCTTTGGGCATCACATTATGTAGCAGTCAATCATGCACATTTAGGGTGATATAGAAAGGGGCAACGATGTCTCTAGCGCCCTCGAAATGTGGACCGAAAGTGATATTTGGCTTGTCATCTTCCAAATTTATCACGTCGGATTGGCTTTCTTGGTTTGAACAACCTATCACTTTGGTTATCTGTTTACGATATGTAGGATTCTTTGCTAATTCAACCACGGGGATAGGTATTTTGATTCTATTTATCTCATTTTCAAAACTAAAACTGCCACCACCTTTGTCCGTTTCTCTGGTTGAAAACTCGGACTCTCTCTTCTCCAACTTTTTCGTCTAAGTTGATTTATTACTCGTGATCTGTATTACCAGTGTTTGTGTATCGGCCATCTTGATCTCCTTTGTTTGGGTTTGAACCTCCTTTGTCTTTGGATCCAATAAGTCAGTCACTTTAGGTGTTTCGGTCTCCTTTGGGGTGGGCATATATACCTCACCTCTAGGGAGAATTTTCCTAGGTTGAGAGATCAACGTAGACTTGTTTTTAGACCTCAGGTTATACCTAGGTTGGACTTCAGCCATTATTGAATCAGTTACTTCTTGATGGTCTGAGAGATCTGTGTTATTTATGTCATCCCTTGCATCTGAGGGTTGGTGTGTGTTTATAGATTTCTCCTAATCTTCTTTAGTTATATAAGGTTGAGTGCAGTCATCACCCTGATTTGAATTTTTTGATCTTCATTTTTAG
This sequence comes from Picea mariana, assembly GCA_032191745.1. NCBI lineage: Eukaryota > Viridiplantae > Streptophyta > Pinopsida > Pinales > Pinaceae > Picea > Picea mariana. Next base: position 53,829 of record JASDQU010684131.1, on the reverse strand, counting down.
TCTGTCTTTGTGGATTTTGAAGTTTGGGGTTTCTCCTGAATTCTCTTTTAACGAAAGGATTGGTTTTCGATTGATCCAGTTCCATCCTAGAAATTTTATTCGACAATTCCTTGATTATCCTGGCCATATAATCCATTTTGTCGTCTGTAGATCTATTAGATCCTGAGGGTCCTTCTTTTTCCCTAAAACATCTGGTTTCTTTGTTCCCCATTTCTATCTTAGTTTTCAACTTACTGAAGGCCATCATGTTAGACTCGATTTCCACAGCATCATCCTACATTCAGGTTAAGTTAGCCCCCCACCTTTCTCTTAAGAGAAGGGTGAATTCAGGTTTGAAAGCTCCTACGAAGGTTACTTTGGCTGCAGGTTGGGAGGGTTTGACTTCGGCTGAGATCTTATTATACAGTTTCTTAAATATTTGGGTATATTCCATAATTGTTTTTGAATTCCTTTTCTTTAAAGATCCGAACTAGGTTAGATAATATAAGTGGTCTTTCCTCTCACCCCATTGTCTAAGAAAGGCATCATAAGATAGGATAGACCCTGCATGTAGGCTTCGAAACCAGGTTTGTACCTGCCCTTCAAAGGTTTTCACAAATAATCTGGAATAAACGTCTTCGTGTTCCAGACCTAGAATATCATCATATTGATTGAAGAAATTTATATGTTTGGCCCCCGTCAAATCTCCTTCCCCTGTAAATTTTGGTAAATTTTTTATATAATTTTCAAGAAGGTCATGAAGAGGCGCAGGTAGAACTAAAGGTGCATATATCGTAACCACTTTAGTGAAAAATATGGGGGGTGGGGTAGGTGCTTGGCCCCTTGCTCCTCCTCCAGCGACTGCCATTGGTATTACCTGACAAGGATAGGGTGTGTTATATAGCAGGTTCTGGAAGAATAAAAATGGATTAGAAAGTTCTCACTCTTTGGTCACTATCAAAGGGTGAAACTTGAAAATATGTCATTCTTCCCAGGGAAAAGGTTTCGTAACTTCGTCCCCAGCAACGACACCAAAAAGATGTTGTTCCAGAGTCTATACTTAAGAATTTAAAAGGTACAATGTCTAGGCATATGAAAGTTAGTAATATGTAAAAAGGAGGAGGGTATACCTTCGGGAAAGGAAGCTAGGGTTGATTTCTAGGTTGTCGTTGCCTGGCTTCCAACTGTTCCTGGATGTTTATATCCCTCTCAATTGCAGCCCATGAACATTCGAGTTCTACTCGGGTGTTACCTGTGTTAAGTATGGTATCAAAGAGATTTAAAGCAATATGGGTTTGATCTGTCAAACCGGGTTTAATATTGGGTTGTCTTACAAAAGGGACAGTCATAGTAGAACAAAAAATTTAAAGAAATCCAAAAACTTTTATGCTATATCAATTTGATTTTATAAAAGAGAACTTTTGAAATCAATATTAAAAGAAAATTGCAAACCAAAGGCCCTTTTCCATAACTATGTTATATTTGAAATAAATGGTGTATGAATTATGGGAAAAACATTAAGCTATTTGTAGAATAAGGCTCTTATCAAGAGAGAATCTCACTCTATAAACAGGAGAAGAAAATAAGGTAAGAAATGGTCCGATGAAGCATAAAATATGACAATCTAAATATTTACAGGTCTTGTACCTGCTAGTAGCCGATTCAGAGGAAAAACTGTAAACAATAGATAGCTAAATATTAATCACTGCAGTAGAAGTTTTACTAAATTGCAATTCAACATTGATCAGATATATATAAGAGAAATAAGAATGAATATGAAATAACAGAGAGAACAAACTCATAACACAGTAGTGACAGAATTAGGAATCTCCAGATTGCTTTGTATTAAGTCTCAAAAGAGAGAGTCTCTATTACAATTAATCAAAAAGGTGCAACCTTTTTTCTTTCTTCAAAATGTACATTTATACAAAATTCTTTTGCACCGGAATCTCAATAGTTCCAGAGGTTTTCGGTTATAATCAAGTAGTCAAAACGTTTCGTTTCTTCATCTCTATTCTCATTTGGTACCGGAACCCTGCCTCTTCGCATGCTCCGTGCAAATAATGCACTTCTCCACGAGCTGTGATATCAACTTAGTTGGCTCTGGTTGATTATTTGCCTAAAAAATATAGCAGTCTTTCATCAATAGTGGCAGCTTTCCCTCCACATGCTGATCTTTGGCATTGATAGAGCATAACAACATACTCGGTTTAATTAGCCATTTGTCTATTTGCACTATGTTTGTTCGAGTTATTTGCGATATCTCGGCTAATTCTCTCTCTTCATTTTCCTTGATATTTAGCATATATTTAGTTGTATTGATATGACCCAGTATCTCCATGCCACTTTTACCATCAGAACCCAAACAAATCTCACTTAACAAACCAAAAATTTCTTCGCAATATTTCCTCAGCTTCGTAGCTTGTTGTTTGCCTTCGGATATATTTCGCTCCCATTCTTTCAATAGGATATTACCCCTGGTCTTCTCTACGATGGGAAAATTAGAACCACTGCTTTCTTCCCGAGTTATTGAGGTAAAGGTTTCATGGCTTCATCTTTCGKAGTTTTAGAGGTAATGTTTTAAGGGAGAGTGAACGTCGAGATGTGAAATCTTGACAACATTTGACGGGGGTTTACATGGTCCCACTCTTACTTTTCACCTGAGGTAAGCTTTTGAAACTTTTCRTGACCTTGCACATCGAGGYTTGTWAATCTTGTGACTTGTAACTCCCRAAGAGCGATATTCCGAGGTACGAAGAGCAACAATCTTCGTTTAATGATAAAAAGTGGTAACTTATGAAACATCACATCCCCCGCTATTTCGCATGTCGAGACTACTGAGATTTTCAGTAGGTGAATATCATGAAGAGAAAAAGAACTTAAGAACCGACATTTGACTTTTTTAAAATAGATTTGAACAAAATAAAAAGGGTTGCTCCAACAGGGTGAGTGTTAACCACCACCACCATAGTTTTTTTATATATATGTGTGTGTGTGTGTAGAAGGAATTACACATCTCCCTCAATAGATAATAAAAGGAGCAATATCATTTTTTTTACCTTCAATTATATATATATTGAAAAATTAAGTTTTTTTTTGCAGGAATAAGAAAGTCCCCTCTCTTTATATATAAATTGAAAATAAAGTATATCATTTTGTTATTAATATCATTTTAAATTCCAAGTGCATCGCCATGTTGAACACTAAAGGAATTGAAATATGCACACATATAAAGATTACATTAAAATATTTTATGTAACATGGACATTGAAATAATTTTTTGAATGTCACATGTTAACTCCATATTAAGCATTGAAGGAATTACACATTTCCTTCACACTAGATGTAGAAAGCATACATAATTTAAAAATAATAATTACTTTAATTTTCTCTCTCTATAAAGTTCATACACAATTATTTTATTGGAGGTGGGCACTAAAATATTTTGTTTTATTGAGTTGACACGTGGTATTTAAGAAAAAAATGGTAAATATATATAAATATAGTTGGGCACACATGTGAACTCCAACTTAAGCATGGAATGAATTACTTTCAATTTCTGTTTATCTATAAGGTTCACATAGAATTATTTTACTCAAAGGGCAATATTGAAATATTTTAAACATTTTTTACTTTCAATTGTGTTATATATATATATATATATATATATATATATATATATATGTGCACACACATTTTACTTGTTATTTTATTTCTTAATTTATATAAATAAGGAATTGCACATTACACATCTCCTTCATATTGAGAAGTAGAAATAACATAACTTATGAATTAAAAAAATCTTTCTAGTTAAAAATTTTTACTTTAAATTATTTATGTAGATATATATAGTATTTTGGTGCAACAACTTTTTTATAAATTTTAATTAAGATAATGCATAAATAAATATTATATTATTAAAATATTTTACTTAACATGGTCATGGAAATATTTTATTTATGTTCCATATTGGCCAAAAAAATCTTATTAATATTTTTTTAAATGTCACATGTCAACTCCATATCAAGCACGGGAGGAATTAAGTATGTCCCTCTACATATAAAGAGCATTTTTTAATAAGGAATAATAAATTTCTACATGAATTATTTTAAGTGGATATTGAAATAATTTATTTATGGTAAATATTGAAAAAAAATATGTTATTTATATTGTTTTAAATACCACATCTTAAGATTTTGAACAAGAAAGAAATTACAAATCTCTACACATCTCCCTCTTAATGGGTTGTAAAAATGTCTACAATAAAATTTACTATAATTTTATTAACATTAAATTATTTATATTAATAATTTGAATTTTTTTTTAAAGAAAAACACATAAAATATATTTTAAAACCTTATTGTTTTACTATAGTTATCTAAACAAATTTTTTTATTGATTAATTGGGGGAAAACTGTAGGAGATATTCAAAGAACATATCAAGGTTTTTGCATTTCATCTTAAATTTTAAGTATATTATTGAAATTATTTTTATGTTTATTTTAGTAATATGGAAAGTATTTTGTAATATTTATTTTAGTAACATGTATGAAAAGTGTTTTRTAATAATTGTTTTTAAACTCATATAAGCGAAATATATTTTTTGATATAGCAAATAGATGTTATGTATAATCCAACAAAAAGACATTTTATCTTCCGATTATACCTTCAGTGATGTGTGGTATATAGCATTCATTCGCATTGAATGTCTATTAATTCGTTCGTTCACCAAAATAAATTTACATTTTACCTATAGTTTCACTACAGCCATTAATTTACAGACTATTTATTTAGAGTTTGATTGGTTCATCGAATTGAAGTTTTATTGTCGAGAAGGTAGCGATAATCTTGGGATGAAGAAAATTTAAATGTTATCTATTTCAAACCATGACATTTGGTATCGTCGTTATTAAAAATGGTAACTCACACTCACACTCTCATTCAATTCATGTCCCTGTCATGTTGTTGTTGTAGTCAGTGCTTATCCCGTGGCGATCTGCATGCACACTGAAGGGTCCTCCAACACGCTTTGCAACGAGCTTTACACAGTGTCCCCATTGCCTTGAGTGAGCCTGTTGTTGAT
>JASDQU010684131.1:25510-44408 GCA_032191745.1 Picea mariana | reverse complement strand
GTTATATATATATATATATATATATAATAAATTATTACTAATTTAGAGCAAGAGTTATGTGAAGGCAAAGTCTCCATATACGTCAGCCGAAGCAGACAATACTAACCTCAATAACTTTCTTATCATCATCTCCAATATCGCTGCACTCAAGGTCCAGCCCACAATTCCATCGTGATCTGTTTGTGGGCGACGTAGGAGGCACATCGACACTTGGCTCTCGGCGATTACAACGCCCGGACACCAAAATTACACCACAGCAATATTGTCGAGTTCGCGATACTGGAGAGGTTCGTAGGACCCAGCACTTCATGTCTCGGCGGTTGGAGAGGTGAGCGAGTGTGTTACAACACAGCGCTATGATCGCCGAGTTAGCGAGATGCAAGAAAGGTGTGGAGCCCATAACTTCGGGGTTCGACGATAGAAGCACCCAAAACGAAAATGAAATGAAACAAAATCTCCCGAGTCGCGATATTGCGAACAGACTGTGAACTCAGCGCTGGGGGGTTTTGAGTATCTGCGTGTTGGAAGGTGAACGTCTCTATTGCACGAGCCGACAACTGACCAGAAGAAAAAAAACTATAAATGGAATTTACAAACTCAATAACAAAATTATAAATGCATAGCACTCCAAACACAGAATAACAGATTTTATTCAAAATGCCAAGCTTCTTGTCTATCACCAGATTACAATTCAACTGTGTTATTTAAACACTAACAAATTGCTCCTTCGATCCTCTAAAAATTTTAATCAATGCGGTGATGGTGTTTGGTTGCCTTGAAAGGTTAAGGCGGCCATCGTTTAAGTTGTAAGACAAAATTGTAATCGGTGGTTAATCCTCAAGTCTTGAAAGGTCAAGATGGCCACCGATTCACCATTTGCATAGGGGCGGTGAAATGATTACATCCTAACATACTCCCTCTTAATCATTTCAGATCCAAACAAACTAAAATAAGTAAAACAAAATTGTTGTAAACAATGCATTACAACTTACAGACCCCAATATATTTTCTATGGATTTTAAATAATTCATTTTCCAAAGGCTTCATAAATATGTCTGCAAATTGTTCTTCAGACCTGCAAAACTGAACAGAAATTTCATTGCCATTTACCATCTCATGAATGAAATGATACCTCGTATTAATGTGGTTACTCTGTTTGTGAAAGATGTGATTCTTTGAAAGTGTAATGGCAGATTTATTGCCACAGACAATTTGGGTTGCATCATTCTGGTCATGCAACAATTCATTCAAGACTCTTCTCATCCACACCTCTTGACATGCAGCTGTAGCTATTGCAACAAAATCTGCCTCAGTAGAATATAGATTCACAATGGGTTGTTTTCTTGATGCCCATGCCAGCGCTTCAGATCCAATACTGAACACATACCTAGATGTGCTCTTCCTGTTATCAATGGAACCTGCAAAATCACTATCAGTACATCCGATCAGCTCAAATTTTATGCTTGATGTGTATCGAATACCAAAATTAGTTGTTCTAGCAACATATCTCAGGATCCTCTTTCCTGCTTGACAATGAGTACTCTTTGGAGTCTCCATGAATCTGGAAATCAAAATCACAACAAACATAATGTCAGTTCTGGTTGCTGTTAAGTACATAAGGCTTCCAACCAACCACTTATACAGAGTTGGATCAACATATGATCCCTCATCATACTTCCTAAGTTTAATACCAGTTTCCATTGGTGTTGCAGTTGGCCTGCAATTCAACATTCTAAACATTTTCAACACTTCGTTTGCATAGTTAGTTTGACAAATGAAAATGACATCATAAGATTGATTTACTTCAATTCCAAGAAAATTCTTCATCAATCCTAAATCAGTCATCTCAAACTATGTTTTCATGGCATTTTTAAAATCATCTACAGATAGATCTCCAGTAAAAATTAGGTCATCAACATACAAACTAACAATCAAAATTTTAACTTCCTGGTTTACCTTTGTATACAGAGTTGCTTCACTTGGACTTCTGTTGAATCCAACACTGATCATGTATTTATCAATCCTGCTATCCCAAACTCTGTATGCCTGCTTCAATCCATATAAATCTTTCCTTAACTTGTAAAATTTATCTCTGTGTTTATCAATCTCATAACCCAGAGGTTGTCTTACATAAAAATCTTCTTCCAAATATCCATTTCTAGAATGCAGACTTGATGTCCATCTGATGCATGGTCCATCTATTCTAAGCTATAATAGCTAAGACCATCCTCACAGTGTCAATTCTTGATATAGGAGCAAATGTTTCATTGTAATCAATATCGAGTTGCTGACTAAACCCCTGAGCTACAAGTCTTGCCTTGTACTTTTCAACTTCACCATCTACATTCAACTTAGCCTGATAAACCCACTTAAAGACAATATTTTTATTACCTTCAGGTAAATCCACAAGATCCCAAGTGTTATTTCTTTCAATGGAATCAATCTCCTCATCCATTGCTTTTATCCAGACATCCTCTTTAGCAACTTCATCAAAACTTACAGGATCACATGCCATTAATGCAAAATTTGAAATCCGATCTACTTCTTCATTCCGATCATACAATTCTCTTAAGATTCTAGTCTTCTGTCCTTTAAATCTGTTTCTTAATGAAGAAAAAGTGGGATTTGATTCACTACTTACCTGTGAATCTGATTGATGTACACCATGTCCAAATGGTTCACCACGATCATGAGTTCTAGGCGTTCTAAATTGAGATGGGATGAAATCTGGTGCTTGCCTTGTTGGACTTCTTGTTGCAGGCGTATGTGCATGTGGAACCATATGTCCATCTCCTTCAGCCTGCTCAGCTCCATCATCATCTTCACGGGGTAACACAGCTCCCTCTGAAATTGATTTGTCAATACTTCCATCCTAGGCTTCATCTTCTTTAAATTGAACATCTGTGTTGATTACATATTTCTAGGTGATGGAATTGTAGAGTTTATATGCCCTAGATTCTTCATTGTATCCAACAAAGAAACATTTCTCACTTATGTCATCCAACATCCTCTTCATTTCTGTAGGTACATGCGAAAATGCAAGACATCCAAATTTTTTGAAATGAGAAACATTGCAAGGCTTACCATGCCAAGCTTCCTGAGGTACACGATCCCTCACAGTATTGGTCAGACTTCTATTCAAGATAAAAACAGAGCAAAGAACTGCATCTCCCCAATATTCATTTGAAATATACTTTTCTTTCAACATGCTTCGAGCCATGTCCATGATGGTTCGATTCTTCCTTTCAGCCACTCCATTCTTCTATGGAGTATACTGAGAAGTAAACTGCCTTTTAATTCCATGAAGATCACAAAATTCAATGAATTCATTAAGTTTGTATTCACCTCCTCTGTCATACCTTAATATTTTAATGGTTCGACCACTCTCATTCTCAACCATAAACTTAAACTTCTTAAAAACATCAAAAGATTCAGATTTTTGTTTCAACAAATACAACCAAGTCTTCCTACTGAAATCATCAATGAAAGTCATAAAATAAACACAACCAGTTAAAGAAGGTGTTTGCACAGGTCCACATAAATCTGTGTCGACAATTTCCAATGGATCTTTTCCTCTGTAGGAAACAACTGAAACAAATTTCTCTCTGTGATGTTTTCCAAGTATACAACTCTCACAAGAGCTTGTAGGATGTTGAATACAAGGTAACCCCTTTACCATTTGTTTCTTCTGTAACAAATCTAAGCCACCAAAATGTAAATGACCATATCTCAAATTCCATAACCAAGATTCATCTAAGATTCCATCTTTATAAGCATTCAAAGAACCACTCAAATCATTTTTCATAACAAGCGGAAACATTCTATCCTTGGTCATGTCCACTCTTGCAATCAACTGTTTGCTGGGAAATTTCTCATAGATTGTACATACCTTGTTCTTGAAGAACACTCTATACTTTTTCTCCATTAGTTGTCCAACACTAATAAGATTGCATTTTAGACCAGGCACAAAATAAACATCATCAATATTTCTTTTATGATTATCCTTAGTGTAAACTAGAACTACACCTTTACCATTAACTATAACCTTACAGTCATTTCCCAGTTTTACTTCAGACTGAATACTATTATCAATAAAGGAAAATAAATCATTATTACTAGTCATGTGGTTACTGCAACCACTATCCAAAAACCAAATATCATTTTCACTTTCCTAAGTGACATTACAGGTCAAAAACATAGGATTTTGATGATCCTCGGACTTATTTGTCATATGTGCAGGTTTCTTTCCATCATATGCATGTTTCTTCCAACATTTGTTAGAAAAATTCCCAAATATCTTACAATAATAACATTGTACTTTAGTTTTATCATACCTCTGATTTTCTTGTTGCCAGGGTTTGTTGTTGCTCCTTCTGAAATTAGGAGGATTCTGTTGGAACTTCTATTCAGACTTAGATTCAGCTCTATTGTCCCTTCAACTAGAAAATCGACCTCCTCTGCCACGAGTATGAAACCTTCCTCCGCTTATGCCTCTGGTAACATGCAATTGGGATTTGAAAGCATGCTCCAATGATCCTTCTTCATATCTAGATATTCTATATTCATGAGCAACAAGAGAACGAGTTAACTCATCAATTTTCATTTGACTGAAATCCTTAAATTCCTCTATGGGTACAACAACGGGTTCAAACTTCTTGGGTAAACTTCTCAGCACTTTCTCAACAACTCTCTTATTCTCAATATCATATCCATACTGCCTAAGCAGGTTCACAACACTCATTACTTGAGTCATGAAAGTATCAACACTTTCGTTATCCTTCATCTTCAATTTTTTGAAATCCCTTCTCAAGTTCTGCAACTTCACTATCTTCACCTTGGACACTCCTTGATAACAAGTTTCAAGAATGTACTGAGCCATACTCGAAGATGTAGCAGTACAAATATTCATAAAAATGGATTCATTTAATCCTTGCTAGATTAATCCAAGATCTTTATTATCCTTCTTCATGTTTTACTTCAGCAAAACATGGTCAACATTAGACAAAGCCAATTTTGTTGTAGCATCAACTAGCTCGGCATAACCATCAATAACATAAGTCCACAAATCCTAAGAACACAAAATCGTCCTCATCCGAATACACCAGGAATTAAATGACTACTTGCTCAGGACAAAAACCTGAATCTGAGAAGATTTGCTACCAAAAGCAGCCATTTATAAAAGTTTGAAAGGAATCAAATAAATTTTCACGCAGGAAAATAGGAAAGTGAAATTGGGCACCAACATGAATTATCTGTGTTGAAATGAGCAATTGACAGGATTCACTGTAGGATAGACTCGAATCTCTGATACCAAATGTGGGCAAGGTAGGAAGCACGTCGACACTCACGTCTCGACGGTTACAACACCCGGACACCAAAAACACACCACAACAATATTTTCGAGTTCGCGATATGCGAGAGGGCCATGGGACCCAACACTTCGGGTCTCAGTGGTTGGAGAGGTGAGCGTGTGTTAAAACACAGTGCTATGATCACCGAGTTCGTGAGATACGAGAAAGTTGTGGGGCCTGTAACTTCAAGGTTCGGCGATTGCAGTAGACAACATGGAAATGAAATGAAACGAAAGCTCCCGAGTCGCAATATTGCGAATAGACTGTGAACTCAACACCTGGGGGCTTTGAGTATCTGTGTGTTGGAAGGTGAAGGGCTCTATTTCACAAGCCGACAACCGACCAGAAGAAAAAAAAACAGAAATGGAATTTACAAACTCAATAACAAAATTATAAACGTAGAGCACTCCAAACACAGAATAACAAATTTTATTCAAAATGCTTTCAAGCTTCTTGTCTGTCACCAGATTACAATTCAACTGTGGTATTTGAAGACTAACAAATCGCCCCTTCTATCCTCTAAAAAGTTTAATCAAGGCGGTGATTGTGTCTAGTTGCTTTGAAAGGTTAAGGCGGCCACCGTTTAAGCTACGTAAGACAAAATTGTAATCGGTGGTTAATCCTCGAGTCTTGAAGGGTCAAGATGGCCAATGATTCACTGTTTTCACAAGGGTGGTGAAATGATTACATCCTTACACTATTATGAAAATCCCTCCAGAATCGTTGAAAACATTTGTTTGTTAAGCAATAAGATATACTAGCAACAACCATTTTTATGTAAAAATTGGTTGATCGATGTATATCAACCACTTTTTACATAAAAGTGGTTGTTTCTAGTTGAAGACCAGCATGCCTGAAATAACATTAATACATTAATGTATTAAATACACTAATGTAATTAATACATTAATGTATTTAATACATTAATACATTAATGTATTTAATACATTAATATATTAATGTTAAATACATTAATACATGGCCCCATGGGGGCAGCTCAATTGGCAAGTGCCGTGAAAATGAAGTTCCATGAGGTTTGAGTTCAATTCCCCCTGACTTACCTTGTGTGCCGCGTAAGGGGCACGCACTAGTTGCTGATTCCTCCGGACACAAAAAAAATAAAAAAATACATTAATACATTAAATACAAATATAGTGGTTGCTCGAAAAGATGGACATGGAAATGGAGAAGGGAAATTTTTGCGTGTTCTGCAGAAGCAGTCCGAGAAAGAAAAGTAGTTATAAATATGCATCCATCGAGTTAGGGAAGGAGCTAGTAAATCATTCTATTTTTCCTTTAATTCTCTAGATTTCTAGTTTTCTCCATGAAATCCTTCTTTTCCACTTGCTTATTTTAATGGACTTGTCATCTGGATTTTTCTTAATTAAATCCTTTTGTTTTACTTTTAATTATCTTGTTTCTTGTTTAAATGGAAATGAATTGTGTGTTTTTGCCTTTAATTCTTTGTTTTCTGTATCAGTGGAGAGTATTGTGTGGCATTGAAGATTTGGTCCTCCACTCTCATATTGGATATGGCCATTTCTCAAGTGTTCGTGATGCTTTGGTTAGTATGGATTGTTTCTGGAACGTATTTGTTGGAATTTTTTTTCCGAAAACTTGTGGACATGTTTAGAAGAATGAGGGAAGGTAATTTAAGTAAGTCAATAATAGCCTTTGTTGTTTGCTAAAGTAAGTACAATGGATAAGCTGGACAGACGAAGAACTATTTATTGGTGTTCCTATTCTTACTTCAAAGAATTCATTATACAGAAGCTTTTGGCTAGTTTAGACGAATTTTGATTAAACATGTTCTTGTCTAGTAGGTTTAATCTTCTTGTTTCGTAGGTTTAATCCTTCATTTATGCGAAAAAAACACCTATTTCAAGGATTATAATTGCGAAGAATTATTTTTTGCTGAATTTTACTGAGCTAGAAGTGGTTTTACCATGCAGTTTAAGTTTTCCTTGACAAAGTTTGGATATAATAAAGCTTTATGATTTTGTATCAATTGAAACTATCGACTTGCTTATATCAACATAATGCATGGCATTTTATTTTTTGCTGAATTTTACTGAGCTAGAAGTGGTTTTACCATGCAGTTTAAGTTTTCCTTGACAAAGTTTGGATATAATAAAGCTTTATGATTTTGTATCAATTGAAACTATCGACTTGCTTATATCAACATAATGCATGGCATTGACAAAATACGAGGTTCACTTAACTATCAAGCCAAGCTACCATGACTAACAAGAGGAATTACATAACCGGCAAGATCACTATTTTAGTATAATAGCTCATAGAGGAAGAATATCATATTTCCATATATAGTATTGAATGTAGATGTACAACTTATTATAGTGATCGATATTGAATGAAATGTACAACTTTTATTATAGTGATCGATATTGATTTAGATGTACAACTTTTATTATAATGATCGATATTGTTTTAAATATACAGCTATCGTTTTATTATATTATTATGATATTATTATAGTGATGGAAATTTCTTTAAGTGTATATTAATAAAATAATTGAATATAAATCTCATCGTTTTTTCTAAGTTCAACATTATACTTTTGAATTTTCATATATTTTTTAAATTTTCAACCTTTGCTAAGTATTCTAAATTCCTGCATAACTTATGCTGCCATGCAGTCTTGTTCTTATTCAGAATCCAAGAGAATATAAAGCTTACATACATTTGCATACAGCATTCGATATCTTCCTATTGCTAAGGCAATACTATTTTCAATGTAATTCAAATATTACGAGATTAGAATCCCACGAAGCTACACTCCAAATACTTAATACTTCACCAGTTTACTCGAGACGAGTTCGACACCACAATGGTATCAAGAATTTATCAAAGAACACCTTAGGGTTTATTGCTTTTACATTATAACTTTTAGGTATATTACTCAGTTATTTTTTATATTTAATTTAGCAATATGCATGAAACGTGTCTATATATATATATACTTATTACTAATTTAGAGTCTCCTCACATTGTGTACTGATTCCTCACCAGGTCGTTTTGGCAATGGTTTCGATCAGTCTTTCAAAAGCATTCACTGCAACATTTTCTGCAAAAGCGAAACGACAGGCACATAATTTCTTCGTTTTTTTTCCTTCTTTAATTACGTCGTTTTCTCTTGAATTTTCTCAACCGTTGACACTTACACCACAAAAAAATAAAAATAAAATTGATGTTTCTCCTATTCTAAGCAAGAGTTATGTGAAGGCAAAGTCTCCATATACGTCAGTCGAAGCAGACAATACTAACCTCAATAGCATTCTTCATCATCATCTCCAATATCGTTGCACTCAAGGTCCAGCCCATAATTCCATCGTGATCTGTCATGAAAATTCCTCTAGAATGGTCGAAAACATTTGTTTGTTAAGAAATAGGATATACTAGCAGTAACCATTTTTATGTAAAACTTGGTGCGCCATTTTTCATCTTTTTCAATTAATGGCTTTGCGCATATATCAACCACTATTTACATAAAAGTGGTTGTTGCTAGTTGACGACCAGCATGCCTGAAATAATACTAGCACAGCCGCTAACTCGCTCGTGAAAAGGCGGCTGTTAAACTTTCACTGGCGACCGTTGGTGATGCCAGCACAGAAACATGGCCACCTTAATATTTTTTAATCACGTAGAAGTGGCAATAAGTTAATGAACACAGTAATTTTTAACCACGATTAGGTAAATGTAAAAAAGTAAACATATAAATAGATGTCTTTATAAGAGCTCTGAAATTAATGGATGAAATCAGAGCCATTCATTTATTGTGACGACTAAGAATATTCTAGGCATATTTAATCTTGTCCATAAAAAACGTATTAAAAACTAAAAACCTATTAAATGTGCCCATTATCAATAGGTGTACACTTTTCAGCGTAATTAATACATTACTGTATTAAATGCATTAATACAATAAATACAAAAGATGGACATGAAAATGGAGAAAGGAAAATTTTGTGTGTTCTACARAATCATTCCCGAAAAGAAAAGTAGTTATAAAGATGCATCCATCGAACCGGGGAAAGAGCTGATAAATCGTTCTATTTTTCTTTTAATTCTARAGATGTCTAGTTTTCTCCTTGACATTATCTCGTTTCTTGTTTAAATGGAAATGAAATGTGTGTTTTTGCCTTTAATTCTTTGTTTTCTGTATAGTGGAGAGTATTGTGTGGCATTAAAGATTTGGTCCTCTACTCTCATTTTGGATATGGCCATTTCTCAAGTGTTCTTGCTGCTTTGGTTAGTATGGATTGTTTCTCGAGCGTATTTGTTGGATTCTTTTTTTCCAAAAACTTGTTGACATGTTTAGAGGGATGAGTGAAGGTAATTTAAGTAAGTCAATAATAGCCTTTGTTGTTTTCTAAAGGAAGTATTGTGGATAAGCTCGATTGACTACGCACTATTCTTACTTCAAAGAATTCATTATACAAAAGCGTTTGGGTAGTCTAGACGAATTTTGATTATAGTCTAGACAAATTTTGATTAAACATGTTCTTGTCTAGTATGTTTAATCTTTTTGTGTGGTAGGTTTAATCCTTGATTTATGGGGAAAAAAACCTCTTTCAAACATTATAATTGCGAAGAATTTTTTTTTGCTGAATTTTGCTCAGCTAGAAGTGGTTTTACCATGCAGTTTAAGTTTTCCTTGACAAAGTTTGGATGTAATAAAGTTTCTGCGTCTTTTTCATGAGCTTTGAAGCTATTTTATATCTTTTTTCTCCGCTTAAGCTTGAAATTTTTATGATTTTGTATCGGCTCAAACTATGAACTTGCTTATATAATGTAATGCATGGCATTAACCCCACTCTCACTCCAAAAAAACAATGAAAGATTATAAAAAAATATTATTTTTAATGTATTTTTTAAAAGATTATTTTTAATGTATTTTTTAAACTCAAAGTTATGTTATGTTTTATGGAAGAAAGGAATTTAAAAATATTAACATTGATTAAGACTTAGTAATTGATCTTACACTATTAAAAAAGTCAAATTTAATAATGTACTTATATGTATTCTTGTAATAATAATAATGATCTTTTTAAATTATTGAAGGCCCTTCACCTTTCATCATGGTCCATCATGTCCCACCCATGCAAAATACGTGGTTCGCTTAACTATCAAGCCAAGCTAAAATGACTAACAAGAGGAATTACATAGGAGGCAAGATCATTATTTTAGTATAAGAGCTTACACAGGAAGAATATCATATTTTCATATATAGTATTGAATGTAAATGTACAACTTTTATTATAGTGATCGATATTGATTTAGATTTACAACTTTTATTATAATGACCAATATTATTTTAAATATACAATTCTTGTTTTATCATATTATTATAGTGATGGATATTACTTTAAATATATATTAATAAAATAGTTAATATAAATTTCATTGTTTTTTCTAAGTTAACCATTATACTTTTAAATTTTCATATATTTTTTAAATTTTCAACCTTTGTCAAGTATTCTAAATTCCTGCATAACATATGCATGGCTATGCTGCCATGCAGTCTTGTTCTTATTCAGAATCCTAGAGAATATAAAGCTTACATACATTTGCATACAGCATTAGATATCGTCCTATTAAATACTATTTTCAATGTAATTCAAATATGATGAGATGAGAATCCCGCGAAGCTACACTCCAAATACTTAAGACTTCACCCGTTCACTCGAGACGACTTCGACACCACAATGGTATCACCAATTTATCAAAGAACACCTTAGGGTTTATTGCATTTACATTATAACTTTTAGGTATATTACTGAGTTGCTTTTTATATTTAATTTAGCAATATGCATGAAACGTGTTTATATATATATATATATATTTACTTATTACTAATTTAGAGTCTCCTCACTTTTCGTACTGCTTCCTCATCAGGTCGTTTTGGCAATGGTTTCGACCAGTCTTTCAAAAGCATTCACCGCAACGTTTTCTGCAAAAGCGAAACGACAGGCACATAGTTTCTTCGTTTTTTTTTTTCCTTCTTTAATTACGTCGTTTTCTCTTGAATTTTCTCAACCGTTGACACTTACACCACCAGAAAAAGAATATGTTTCTCTTATTCTAAGCAAGAGTTATGTGAAGGCAAAGTCTCCATATACGTCAGCCTAAGCAGGCAGTACTAACCTCAATAACATTCTTCTTCATCATCTCCCATATCGCTGCACTCAAGGTCCAGCCCATAATTCCATCGTGATCTGTCATGAAAATCCCTTGAGAATCATCGAAAACATTTGTTTGTTAAGCAATAAGATATACTAGCAACAACTAGTGGTTGATATAAGTTAATTGACTTCATTTTTCACCTTTTTCAATTAATGACATGGATCTGCTTATCTCAACCATTTTTACATAAAAGTGGCTATTGCTAGTTCACATTAATGTATTAAAATTAATACATTAATGTATTAAATACATTAATACCTTATTAATATATTAATACATTAATATATAAATACATTAATACATTAATGTATTAATACATTAATATATTTAGTAAAGAATTATTAATGTATTAATATATTAATAAAGCATTATTAATGTATTAATACATTAATAAAATAATGCATTAATACATTTAATACATTAAGATATTAAAGACATTAATGCATTAGTACATTAATACATTTAATATTAATACATGTATTAAAGCATTATTAATATATTAAATACATTAATGTATTAAATATATTTAGTAAATTAATACATTAAAATATTTAATACATTAATACATTAAATACATTAATGTGTTAAATACATTTATACAATTAATATATTAATACATTTAATATTAATACATATAGTAAAGCATTATTAATATATTAATACATTAACACTATAATATTATAATATATTAATTTATAAATTTAAGTATTAATACATTAATGCATAATGTAATTAATACATTGTTAAAGTAATAATACAATAATAAATATATTATTAAAATAATACTACCTTAATAAACACATTAATAAACTAATAATACATCAATTAATACATTGTTAAAGTAATAATACATTAATAAGTAGATTATTAAAGTATTGATACCTTAATAAATACATTAATAAATTAATAATACATTATTAAAGTAATAATACATTAATAAATACATTATTAAAATAATAATACGTTAATAAACACATTAATAAGCTAATAATACATTAATTAATACATTGTTAAAGTAATAATACATTAATAAATACATTATTAAAGTAGTAATATCTTAATAAACACATTAATAAACTAATAAGACATTAATAATACATTATTAAAGTATTTATACATTTATTGAAAATGATCTTGGTTTAAGATGGCTAACCATGATTATAGTTTCTTATGGTCATAACTATAATTATTGGATATTTGCATCACATTGTGACGATGACACTATGTTCATGACATAGCCACAACGAGAATATGTTCATCACATTGTGACAATATGGTTACTGTTGTCACGGTATGACGAAAGGGATAAGTTCATCACATTGGGATGATAGGGTATTTGCATCACATTATGTGACACAAATATTTGCATTGCATTGCGATGATTGGACTATGTTGACAACATTGTGACGACAAGATATTGTTTATCACATGTTGATGACGATGAGGATATTGCAACGAGGGGGCTATGTTCATTACATTTTGACAACGGGATATATAAGTAAAAGGTGGCTATGTGATGAACATAAATGTTGTATGTTCATCACATTGCAATGAAATGACATTGATTTTGACAACATGGCTATGATCATTGCATTATGATGACAAGACATTGTTTGTCACATTATGATGACATAATATTTGCATCACATTGTGACGACGACGATATGTTCATTACAATGTGATGAGGAGGCTATGCTCATCACATTGAGACAATATGGCTATGTTCAACATATTGTGATGATGATATTATGTTCGTCACATTGCAACAATATGGTTATGTTTGTCACATTGCGACAATATGGCTATGGCTCGCCATGGTCATCTATGGAAAACAACTTTCTAACATGGTTAACCATTTTCAACCATGGTCAATCACAATAAACCACGGTCATGGTAAACCAATGTCGACCATACTAATGTTTGCCACATCGCAACAATATAGTTATCTTCGTCACATGGTATCTTCGTCGTATAAGGTTATGTTCATCACATGTGACAATATGGTTATGTGCCTCACTATGCGATGGCGGGGCGATGTTCGTCACATTACAAGGACAAGATATTTGCATGACATATTGAAGAATGGATATTTTTGTCACATTGCGACGATGGGGCTATCTTCATAACATTGGGAAAATAAGATAGTGTTTGTCAAAAATTGACAACGACAGGGATATTGCGACAATCTGAGTATGTTCATCGCATTGCAAAAACACAACGTTTAAGTAAAAACTGGGTATGTGATGAACATAAATGTCGTATTTCCATCGTCAACTAAGGTCAACCATAGTTATTATCATCACATTGAAACAATATGGTTATGTCTGTCACATTGTATGTTCATTGTATAAGGCTATGTTCGTCGCATTGTGACAATATGGTTAAGTTTGTCATAGTGCAACGATCGGGCAATGTTCGTCACATTATGAGTACAAGATATTTTCATCACATTATGAAAATTGAATATTTGTGTCACATTGTGACAACGGGGAAATGCTCATAATATTGCAATGACAGGGTGTTGTTTGTCACATATCGACAATGACACAACTATGGTCATCACATTGCAATGATAGGACATTTAAATAAAAAGTGGCTATGTGATGAACATAAATGTCGTATGTCCATTGTATTTTGTATGGTTTTGTGATGAACATAAATTTCATGTGTTCATCACATTGAGACAAAAAGACATTTATTGTGACGACGGGGCTATGTGCATCACATTGTGACGAGAGGACATTGTTTTTCACATTATGACCCAACTTGGTATATTTGCATCGCATTATAATGACCTGATTTTTGTGTCACATTGCAACGACGGGGCTATGTACATAACATTGTGATACGATATTGTTTGTCAAATATTGATGACGATGGGGATATTGCAACAATGGGGCTATGTTCATCGTATTAGGATGACATGACATTTAAGTAAAACGTAGCTATGTGATGAACATAAATGCCATATCTGCATCGTCAACCAAGGTCAACCATAGTTATATCCACCACATTGTGACAATATGGTTATGTTTGTCACATTGTATGCTCATCGTATAAGGATATGTTTGTCACACTGTGACAATATGATTAAGTTCGTCACAGTTCAATTGTCGAGCTCTACTCATCACAATGTGAGGACAAGATAGTTGTATGACATTATGAACACTAGATATTTCTGTCACATTGTGATCACGGGGCTATGTTTATAACATTTCCATGACATGATATTGTCTGTCACATTGACAATGATGAGGATATTGTGACAATGGGGCTATGTTCATCACATTGCGATGATAGGAGATACAAGTAAAATTTGGCTATGTGATGAACATTAATGTCCTATGTTCATATTATGTCATAGGGATATGTGATGAACATAAATGTCGCATGTTCATATTATGTCATATGGCTATGCAATGAACACAAATGTTGTATGTTCATCTTATGTTGTATGGCTATGTGATGAACATAAATGTCGTATGTTCATCTTATGTCGTATGGATAGTAAATCTACTAGATATTTGCATCACATGGTGATGATGAGACCATGTTCATAACTTTGCGACAACATGATATTGTTTTTCACATATTGATGATGATGGGGATATTGTGACAATGGGGCTATGTTCATTGCATTACGATGACATGAAATTTGTGTAAAATGTAGCTCTGTGATTAACATAAAAGCCATATGTTCATCGTCAACCAAGGTCAAGCATAGTTATGTTCATCACATTGTGACAATATGGGTATGTTCGTCACATTGTATGTTCATCGTATAAGGCTATGTTTTTTACATTGTGACAATATCGTTAAGTTCGTCATAGTGCAATGGTTGGGCTATGTTCGTTAGATTGTGAGGATAGGATATTTGCATCACATTATGACAACTGGATATTTGTGTTACATTGCGATGACAATATTTGTTTGTCACATTGATGATGACGAGGATATTGTGGCGATGGGGATATGTTCATCACATTGCAACGACAACATATATAAGTAAAGATTGGCTATGTGATGAACATAAATGTTGTATGTTCATTGGATGTCGTATGGCTATGTGATGAACATAAAATTTGTATGTGCATCACATTGTGACAATTGGATATTTTTTGTGATGATGGGGCTATGTTCATCACATTGAGATGAGAGGACATTGTTTTTCACATTATTATGACTGGATATTGTCATCACATTGCGATGATGAGGCTATGTTCATTACATTGCAACGGTGAGGTTATGTTCTTGCAACAACAAGGATATGTTGATCAGATTTGAACTTTGTAGGTGATGAAAATTATACTTGTTCTAAGGACATTGATAGAAAATCTACTTGATTTATACATGTTCTAAGGATAGTGATAGCAAATCATTTAATAATTTATACTTGTTGTAAGAATATTGATAGAAAATGATGATGAGTTCCAACTTTATACTCTCAATTAGAAGAATTCTCACTTTTACTAAGCTAATATAAAGGTATTGCACCTAATTTCAAGGATATTATTACAAGTAGTTTTAAAATTTTCTCAATTTTGTTATTATTTCTTCACAAATACTAAACTCTAAACCTTGAGAGTAGGTATGAAAACAAATATCAATATCTAAATAATCTTTCTAATCTATATTGGTTAAATTTTACAACATTATACTTCAATTACTTTATAACTAAAATCAATTACCTCTTTCATATTACTATTACTAAAAATAAATCAAAATATATGAATTTTTTTACTTAATGATCATTATTTAAAAAAAAGGAAAATGGTAGTTGTTGGAAACAGTGACAACAACTCATCCGTGAATAGGATATTAGATCCTATAAACCAGGATTGGTTGTAACCAATGCAACCTAAGTTAGAATATGGATGAGATCACAATTAATAATCAGTTTCTAATATATTGCTATAAATGTGTATTCCCGTAGAGGCTGTGAGTGTCAGAGAGGAGTGAGACCTAACTGTAATCTCCATTAGCTGAATAATAAGATGACCAATACCTATGCTTGGTGGATGTATTCGAACATTTGGGTGAACCACATAAATTGTTGTGTTCTTTATTTGCATTTGTATTGATTGTCTTATGATAATTTGTGTTTCCGCACTTGCAAATTGCAACAAGTGGTATCAGAGCTGAGGAGCTGAGGAGGGCGCAGACTGAAAAAGCCGAAGCTGGGAAGAGGCCGCGTTGAAATTCATTTTTTTTTTGGCATCAGCGCTTGGCAAAGACTTGCACAGGGGCGCCGACGATGGGCAACAGGTTAAGCGGTCGCGCCGACGCTGGACACCAACTTTTAGGGGCGCGCTGATTAATGAAAATCGTTGTTTTTGGAGAGGGAGCGCCGGAAGGGAGCGAGCGCTCACCTTACCGGCTAAAGGGAGCACCAGCCCTCTCATATACTTCTGCGCGGATTCTAATTTTGTGGCAGCACACCCTTAACTCCTCCAAAGGAGCATTGAATAAGTTAAGGAGCGCTCCCCCCCCTTTATAAAAACATTCGTATGAAATTTGTTTTTTAAAAGTAAAAGGTAGATTCATATGAAGTTTCTTTTTCTTTTTTTAAAAAAGGTTAAATCTACCCTTTTACATTTTGGAAAGTTTTTAAGGTTATTATATTTGACAATTTAAATATAATATTGAAAGGTGGAGGATGATGAAGGGTGGAGGAATAAGGTGAATGTATGTAATTTTCTTTTGAAAATTACACAAGTTTATTTCTTCACACACATATTTTTTAAAGGGCCTTGGATATTACAAAAAGTGGTGTTTGTTTCCTTTATGTTTCCTCTAATGAAAAAGATGCAGAGTGCTAAGTTCGAAATTGAAAAATTTAATGGCAAGAACAATTTCAAGATCTGGAAGGTTAAGATGCACGATCTGCTCGTGCAACAAGGCGTGGTGAAGGCACTTTTAGGAAAAACAAAGCAGCCCGCGTCCATAACAGACGAAGATTGGGATGAGATGGATGCGAGAGCACTGAGTGCCATACACTTGTGTTTGGCCGACGATGTACTATTCAACATTGTTACAGAGAAGACAGCCACTGGTTTGTGGTCAAAGCTGGAAATATTGTACATGACAAAATCTTTGACAAACAGGATCTTTCTGAAAAGACAATTGTATAGTTTGTGCATGAAGGAAGGTACAAAAATTGCTAATCATCTAAATACTTTCAATACTCTTCTAGTTCAGTTGAATAGTATGGGAGTGAAATTTGAATCCGAAGATAAGGAAATTACATTATTATGTTCTTTGCCCGCATCATGGGATCATTTTGTTACCTTTATTAGTTTCAGTTCAACAAAAACTATTGAGTTTGATGATACTGTTGGAGCTTTACTATCTGAGGAAACAAGGAAGAAATCAAATCTAGAAACCTCTACATCTGAGGCATTGGTGGTCAGAGGCAGACCAAAAGAAAGAGGACAGGGTCAGAGTGATTTCTCTCGATCAAAGTCGAAAGGCAGAAAGAGCAAGCTCAAGTGTTGGTTTTGTGGAAAATCTGGACACCTGAAGAAGGACTGTTGGAAGTAACAAAAAACCTCCAAAGAAGACCCTCCAAAAGAGATGAAGGAAGCAAATGCAACCGAAACAAGTTCACTAACAGGTTCAGGTATAGTTGATGAAGTTTTATCAATTAGTACTAGTTCACGTCATGATCAACATTGGCTATTAGATTCTGGTGCTTCAAACCACATGTGTCTTCATAGACATTGGTTTATTACTTACCAGTCTATAGATGATGGAGTTGTTTACATGGGTAATAATATTTCATCTAAAGTTGTGGGGATTGGTAGCATCCGAATTAAAATGTTTGATGGAACTGTTAAAACACTAACTGATGTAAGACATGTACCTGATCTTAGGAAGAACCTAATCTCTTTGGGAGTATTAGACGGAGGAGGCTATAAGACCATTGTTCAAGGTGGATTTATGAAAATCTACAAAGGAATTCTACTGGTTATGAAAGTAAAGAACGTTGGTAATCTGTTTCTGTTGGAAGGGAGGACTGAATCAGATCATGCGACAGCGGTATCTGAGAACGAAAGTGATTCTGTTTGACTGTGGCATCAATGGTTGGGTCATATGAGCAAACAAGGATTAAAGGTATTAACTGATCGCAAGTTACTTCCTAGCCTAAAGTCTTTAAAGTTAGATTTCCGCAAGCACTGTGTTTATGGAAAACAAAATAGGTAGAGATTTAAAACCGGAAGACACACCAGTGAAGGAATCCTAGACTATATCCATTCTGATGTTTGGGGACCATCCCCTACTATTTCATATGGAGGATCATCATATTTTGTAACTTTTATAGATGATTTCTCTAGGAAGGTGTG
>JASDQU010684130.1:63797-74331 GCA_032191745.1 Picea mariana | reverse complement strand
GAGGGCCAGAAAATAGATTTTTGTGTATGGTTTTTCTCAATAAAAAATTATGAAAGAGGTTAAGACAAGTTGTTGAATTCCTTCTCATGGCTCCATTACAGGTGTTGACCATCATGATGTTGGAATGGAGGGAAAGAGAACACAAGGAGGATGATGCCATTGCCGAGAATGATCCAGGTACATTCGTTTCCCTTCGAGAATGTGGGCTCTTAAAAAATTTTAGGATCCTGGGCATGAGAGCCCGAATCAGATTGTTAGAGTACCTAGTCCACATGTGGGATGTGGATCAATAGTTATTTCATGTAGGGGTCCACACAATGACACTAGATATTGAGGATATCTATTTTCTGACGGGGTTGTCACAGCATGGAACCATGCTACTTTGATCGGAGGTAGAGGAGGTAGACTTCCTATGAGTGAGTATGTTCACCGATATTATGTTCCCGAGGCAGAGAGAAGCAAGGGTAAGGTTGCCGTTTGGGGGGGTCGAAGATTTGACCCTACAGACTATATTGTTTACCATTGCATGCATGGCTGGGAGCGTGGCTCTGCACATGGCTCTCCATAGCTATTTCCAATACGCAATAGAGTGCATAGAGCCTCGGGTTTTCAATTGGTCGAACACGGTTCTCTGTAGCATGAAGAGGCAACTGACAAAGTACATAAGGGGTGAACTGAAGCAGTTTGGGTACGAGTCACTTTAGTGTCATTCTTCCTTGAGAGGGTCCCACTATTGCGACTACAGGTAGATTGGGGCTTATTGACCCCACAGGATCCAAGGATGCTGAGGTGGTGTAACCTCATTACTCGGCACGTAGCAGGACCTATAATCAAGTATAATGATTAATTTTTTGACTAGTTGAGGCCCCATATGCTGATGATTGATGACTACGCATATGCAAGTTTGGATTTCTGAGGAGATCTGTATTTGGTCCTACCTAAGGATGCTCAGTGGGGTGACTTGGATGAGAAGTACAAATTTTGTTCTTTTTTAGTTTTTTTGCAAATTTTTATTATATAAAATGTTTTTATGTTTATCCAAGGACTAATCAAAAAATTTCTTTTGATGACAGAGATGTGGGGCCGTATCGACCTCCAGGAATGTCGCCCATTCATAGGCAAGGAGAAGCGGCTGTAGTGGCAAGGTGGGATGTCGAGGACTACAAGGAAGTGGAACAAAACTTAGAGGAGTTTATTGCGGATGTCCTAGACATCGCTATTGGGGATATCCCAAGACATTATCAGCGCCATACTGTGGGCATGTTCGAGTCTCTCAGTCGAATGCTCCATAGGGTAGCCCGAGCAATTGTATGTTATTGTGAGCATCATCCATGATGCCATTTTGTAGAAGCTATGGGCTTCATATTTTGAGATTTTGATATTTGGACATAAACTTTTTGTAAAACATTTTGCTCGTTATATACATATATATGGCTTCTACCGACTTATTTTGTGTTTTATAATACATGTGATGTGTGATTGGTTCATAAATGTCCCAAATGTCTGTCTAACACATAATTAGCTAAGGCATCAGTCAATGTATTTAGACATCTAGGAATGTGTTGATATTCGATATAATCAAAATAACGTTCCAAGAGGCGAATTTGTAAATACACTTGTAATAAAGTAGGACTTTGGATAGCATAGACATTACTTAACTGTAGTACTAATAGCTATGAATCGAGTCATATAACAAGGTGGCAGATATCAAGTGAAATAACATCAATCAACAATTCGATGACAGTGCTATATTCTGTGATATTATTGATCGGACGACCGAGGCACACACCCAAGTTCATTTATATGTGCATAAATTTCCCATGCAGCAGAAGCGAGGTTCTGAGTATTACGACTAGCGCCATCGGTGAAGCCAATGTAGGGTAGCGAAGACTCCAACACCTGGAAACCAAGTACAACGCAAGATAAGCGGTTGAGGGAAGAGACCAAATAACGAAAAAACATACTAAAGTAACGCACAAAAAAATATGATACAATAAAATGCAAGCACTCATGCACAGGTGATCTTAAGCATAGTACTTCTTTAAGTACAACCCATTTATGGGTTCACTCAAAGGGATACCGTCGTAGTCCACCAACTTTATTTTGTTATTGCATAAATCGGTAGATGCAGACACTAACTGATCTCCCTAGATCCACCTGGATCTAGAAAAAAACAAGATAGGACATGACTCTTTCTCTAAGTTTCAATCATTGAATCTACTACGGAAAAGGAATGAGTGACATACCTTTTTATTGCTTCCTTAGGTCTCTGTTGTTCCTACTTCGCTCTAGTGCTCTTGTAAAGTCAGGTCCAAGACAACACAAACCAACCAAAGTGAATATAACAAAATATATTCAATGTCAACCTATGCATATGATCAAGGAGTTATGCAATAAAATAAGAATGATTTTATGGGAAATGGACATGTTGTTGTATTATATTAAATGAAAGTAGAGATGCAACCAGATTGCCTTGATGTCACAAACTTTCTTTTAGTGACCCTTGGTTCCAACACAACACACTTTCTCTACACTTGCATGAAGAAGATCTAGTATAACTTGATAGACAAATAGAGTCTTCAAGATTCAATCCAAACAGAGTTCTTCACACAATTCTCTCATCAGTTCTTCATTCAATATTGCTTAACCTTTTCCTTGAGAAACCTTTCATTATATAGGAGAAGGAGAGATGGTTAAAGGGATGAGGATGATCCCACTAAATCTGAGAAGTCAGTAGGATGCCAACCATACGAATGCCANAAGGACTAATCAAAAAATTTCTTTTGATGACACAGATGTGGGGCCGTATCGACCTCCAGGAATGTCGCCCATTCATAGGCAAGGAGAAGCGGCTGTAGTGGCAAGGTGGGATGTCGAGGACTACGAGGAAGTGGAACAAAAATTAGAGGAGATTATTGCAGATGTCCCAGACATCGCTATTGGGGAGATCCCGAGACATTATCAGCACCATACTATGGGCATGTTCGAGTCTCTCAGTCGAATGCTCCATAGGGTAGCCCAAGCAATTGTATGTTATCGTGAGCATCATCCATGATGCCATTTTGTAGAAGCTATGGGCTTCATATTTTGAGATTTTGATATTTGGACATAAAATTTTTGTAAAACATTTTGATCATTATATACATATATATGGCTTCTACCGACTTATTTTGTGTTTTATAATACATGTGATGTGTGATTGGTTCATAAATGTCCCAAATGTCTGTCTAACACATAATTAGCTAAGGCATCAGTCAATGTATTTAGACATCTAGGAATGTGTTGATATTCGATCTAATCAAAATAACGTTCCAAGAGGCAAATTTGTAAATATACTTGTAATAAAGTAGGACTTTGGATAGCATAGACATTACTTAACTGTAGTACTAATAGCTATGAATCGAGTCATATAACCAGGTGGCAGATATCAAGTGAAATAACATCAATCAACAATTCGATGACAGTGCTATATTCTGTGATATTATTGATCGCATGACCGAGGAACACACCCAAGTTTGTTTATATGTGCATAAATTTCCCATGCAGCAGAAGCGAGGTGCTGAGTATTACGACTAGCGCCATCGGTGAAGCCAATGTAGGGTAGCGAAGACTCCAACATCTGGAAACCAATTACAACGCAAGATAAGCGGTCGAGGGAAGAGACCAAATAACGAAAAAACATACTAAAGTAACGCACAAAAAAATATGATACAATAAAATACAAGCACTCATGCATAGGTGATCTTAAGCACAGTACTTCTTTAAGTACAACCCATTTATGGGTTCACTCAAAGGGATACCATCGTAGTCCACCAAATTTATTTTGCTATTGCATAAATCAGTAGATGCAGACACTAACTGATCTCCCTAGATCCACCTAGATCTAGAACAAAACAATATAGGACACGACTCTTTCTCTAAGTTGCAATCATTGAATCTACTACGGAAAAGGAATGAGTGAGATACCTTTGTATTTCTTCCTTAGGTCTCTGTTGTTCCTACTTCTCTCCAGTGCTCTTGTAAAGTCAGGTCCAAGACAACACAAACCAATCAAAGTGAATATAACAAAATATATTCAATGTCAACCTATGCATATGATCAAGGAGTTATGCAATAAAATAAGAATGATTTTATGGGAAATGGACATGTCGTTGTATTATATTAAATGAAAGTAGAGATGCAACCAGATTTCCTTGATGTCACAAACTTTCTTTTAGTGACCCTTGGTTCCAACACAACACACTTTCTCTACACTTGCATGAAGAAGATCCAGTATAACTTGATAGACAAATAGAGTCTTCAAGATTCAATCCAAACAGAGTTCTTCACACAATTCTCTCATCAGTTCTTCATTCAATATTTCTTAACCTTTTCCTTGAGAAACCTTTCATTATATAGGAGAAGGAGAGATGGTTAAAGGGATGAGGATGATCCCACTAAATCTGAGAAGTCAGTAGGATGCCAACCATACGAATGCCAACTCATTTTCTAGAAGATACTCTTCTAGAACCTTCGTAACTTCTTCTTCCATTTCTAGCCTTGAAACAAGTTCACACCCTGCTTATAGAGAAAACTACGAACTCCTCGTAGGCCAAGTATAGAGCAACCTGCGAGAATGAGAATTTTCGCACTCTACATCATATGCAACCTGTGAACTCACTTTAAAAATGTTCTTTGTAGAGGAAGACAATAGTCACTTTTCTCAGGCAAAAAAGTCCTTATGAGAGCCTGAACACATCACTGTAGAGACATCACCAAAGTGACCAAAATAATGTGTAACATTCTTTCATCTCAAACTCTGCATCGAGCTTCTTCTTACAATATGTGATGATATTGTCTTATCCACTTAATAATAAGTCATCTACATACAACAACAATAAAATTGTCTCATAATTCATAAACTTGAATTAAATATTAGAATCAACTTTACTCTTCGTAAAGCCCAAGTTCATTAGGAAACTATCAATTCCACCATACTAAGATCTAGGAGCTTGTTTTAATCCATACATAGATTTCTTCAACATGCAAAAATGAGTCTTTCTGTCTTCAACTTCAAACCCTTGTAGTTCTTCTATATACACTTATTCTTCAATAACACCATTAATGAAGGTTGTTTTCACATCCATTTGGTGTAACTTCCACTTCATCTTTGCTGCAAGAGCTATGATTGTTCTGATAGAAGTGTTTCTAGCTACATGAGAAAACGTCTCTTCATAATCAATGTCTTCCTTTTGAGAAAATCCATGAGCTACAAATATTTCTTTATGTTTTTCAATACTTCCGTCTACAACATGTTTTATATTGTATCTCCATTTAGAAGATACCACATCTTTGTTCTTTCGTCTAGGAACTATTTCACATACATCATTCTTTATAATGCACTGGTATTCTTCCGTCATGGCATCCACCCATTCTTTCTTCTGAATGGATTCTTCAAAAAAAGTAGTTCCCTTTTCAATACGATCACACATCAAGGCCATATAACTGGAGAATGGCTTAGATTTCTTGATATGTCTCATGTTTCCTTCTGGGGCACCATACTTCTCTCCATATTGATTAAGTTCCCTTTTCCAAAGATGTCTTTCTCTTGTGAGAGATCGTCATCTGGGGAGGTTCTTGATATTCTATCATATCATGATCTTCTGGAATCTCATCATCAGGGGTAAGTGTAACTTTCTTCACATGTTCTACAACTCAGGGAGCTACACGTTCTTCTTCATATACTTCTTCAAGCTAGCACTTCCTTGATATGTTGAGTGTTGCATCTTCGTCAAAGGTTACATCTCTGTTGATCTCAATATGATGGTATCCTGGTATGTAAATTTTGAAGGCCTTAGAGACCTCAAAATATCGAACAAATATTCCTTTCTTTCTCGAAGGGTCCAAATTAGTTCTCCTTTCTTTCAGAATGTGTACAAACACTGGACAACCAAATATTTTGAGATGGCTTACTTCTAGCTTCTTTCCGGAGAAAATTTCTTCGGGGGTTTTGAATCCAAGTGCACTATGGGATAATATGTTTTGGACATAGACTGTTGTTCTTGTTGCTTCATCCCATAAGTGCATTGGAAGATCTTGATCATGGATCATAGTATTCACTGCTTCCATTATTGTTCAATTCTTTCTTTCTAATACACCATTTTGTTGAGGATTATAGGGAGTGGTGAGATCACTCTTAATCTCGACATATCTGCAAAAGATTCCAAATTATTTTGGGGTGTATTCTCCTCCATTATCTGACTTGAGTATCTTGATTTTTTTTTCTTAGATATTTTCTACCAAGGCTTTTCATTCCTTGAACTTTCCGAGTACTTCATATTTGTATTTCAATAAATAAACCCAAGTATTGCAAGAGTAATCATCAATAATAGGCACATAGTATACATACCCACTTAGAGAGGATGATGGAATTGGACCACATACATCTGAGTGGATGAGCTCCAAGATTCCTTCCTATTTACAATCGCTCTTTGGGAAATGATTCTTTATTTTCCTTCCTTGTGCACATCCTTTCTATACACCTTCATGGTCAACCTTGAATTCTGGTAAACCTGTAACTACCTTTCTTACATATGGTAATGATTTGTATTTGATGTGGGTTATTATTCTATGTCAAAGTTCACATGGAATCTCAGTGGAGTGATTCAAGGCCGAGTGACCTTTTAACCTATACATGCCACCTTCTTCTATTGCAATAACAATTGCATCTTCTATTTTTTTTTCTTTTGGTCACATAAGAGCTTCACCATATATGAATGCAACGCTGAAACCTTTATTATATAGAGAAAAAATAGAAAGTATGTTCTTTGTCAAACCTGGTACATAAATTATATATTTCATATTCATCAAAGTTCTTGAATCTAGTTTGTAAGTGGATTCTCCCATTCCTTTGATAGGGTACGGCTAGTCATCTCCAAGTGAGACTTTCCAGGGAAAGTCCTTTTTTTGTAAGGCTAGAGAGAATGTATCTCCAACTTCTCTCTCTCTAGATTGTCATGTTCTTAGAAGAACCACTATATATGAGCCATGTATCCTCTCCARGTATCACAKATCCTSAGAGGGAAGAGAATAAAACATASTCTTCAATCTTTTYTTTAGTCATCTTTGAGGGTGGCTTTTCATCTCCARCKACATGGGAATGATATCTTTTGTYGKTTCTCTTGTTGTATTGTTCYCTTTTGGTRGGACAATTCTTAGCAATGTGTCCCATMTTATGAMAATGATAACATTGATAAGAGGAGAAATATTTTTCTCTTCTTTGTCCCTTCTGATAATTATGGAATCTCCTTGGAGGGTGAGATTCTTTAAGGAAGTGTGTGAATCTATTTGGAGAGTGATATTCCTTATGAAGATGGGTCTCCTTTTGGAAATGAGACCTTTTCTTTCCTTCTTTAGTATGAGAAACTAAGGATTTATCTTCATCCCTTAATAGTACGACTTCTCGATTTTCCACTCTTTCTTCTTCTTGAACACATTCTTCCCATAAGCTATCAAAATGAATTTTTTCTTTTCTTGCATAGATAGTTTGGATGAAGGAGTCCCAAGGTATTGTGAGACCATTAAGATCTGTAATAGTAAGTTAATATTCATTTAGGTTATCTCCAATTACTTTTAATTGTTCTTTTAATTGAGAGACCCTAGAGAAATAGTCATGAATTGTTTCTCGTTTTTTCATGTTTGTACTCTTGAGTTGATTTCTCAAGTTCATCTTCTGGTTGATGTTAGTTCCTTCATACATTTTGGTTAAGGAATAAAGCATCTATTTTTGAGTATTATTAGAAGAAAGTTGAGGGATAAAGTGATCATTAATGGAGTCTGCAATGATCCTTTTGTCCCTAACCATATCCTACTTGTAATTTACTTTCACTGCTTCTTCTTTGGGTTCTGGTACACTTTCTTTTATGAATTTTTCTAGGTCATTATCTTCAATAATGAGTCCA
The DNA here is from genome assembly GCA_032191745.1 of Picea mariana. NCBI lineage: Eukaryota > Viridiplantae > Streptophyta > Pinopsida > Pinales > Pinaceae > Picea > Picea mariana. The sequence goes on along the minus strand of JASDQU010684130.1, from coordinate 66,391 downwards.
ATTATGTACTTCCAAGAATGAAAGTTTTCCACACCTTCTAACTTGTCAACAATCTTAGTACTTGTAGACGTCTTGCCCTGGAGCTGAGAAAATGAAGAAAAAATGAAAGTGCTTAGAAAGTTATTATTAAATTGCCAGGAGCTGCACTGGGCTGAGGCATGTAGGTTGGATCTATAAAATTTCAAAAAATCCAAATTTTACACCTTGAAAATGGAGCTACACAAATATGGACTGGTACTTCTGGTACTGGTTCTGGTTTCTTGGTTTTCTGGTACCAGTAAAAACTAGGGTTTCAATTTCTGGAGGCTCTGGCCACTAAAAAGATGTACTCAAGCTGCCAATGACTTTTTTAGGCTATGGAGGACTTCCCTAGATGGGTTTTAGTAAGAAATTCCCTTACAATAAAATCCCTAATTTTCTTGTACGACAATAGTGACATTTTTGGTTACCCAATGAAAGGTGATATCTTCATTTTAACTCTGATACCATGTTAAGTTTTAATTCTTTTCAAAACGGATAGCATAACTAGGATCACTAAGAGAAACAAAATCACAAGGCACGCAAAATTTTATCATGGGAAACCCTCATGGGGGAGAAAACCCAACAAAAACTTCCTTAATATAGATTTCCAATACAATGCCAAGAATAAAGACCAAATCACCAAGAATTACCAAGACTAAACATGCACCTCTCTCTTCTCCTTCTTCCAACTGCAGCTTCCTTCAATACTTGCACACTAGATGAGTGACTTGATTGAGTGAGAGACTAAGATGCCCTCACTTATTTATATTGGCTGTGAAGCACTAGGGTAATATGATTGCCTCGGGAAATATTAAACCAAGAGAAAATCAATATGATATGGACAAAACAAAGTCAACTATGAGTCTTGTATTTTAGGTTTAAATAAATATTTTGTATATTCCAAAATTGAAGAAATGTCTAGGCTTATAAGGAATTTATCCTATAAACTATCTAAACTAGAAGTCGAGGGTAACAATCCCAATAGATCTCCTCAAGAAGGAGGATCCATACATCTTAATCAATTTAAGAAGCCTTTCAATCTACATATTTTTCGTAGTGAAAGAAGAAATGAAGAACATGCTATTCACCCCCCTATTAGGAACAATAATGACACAAATTTAATAGAGGATCCTAGAAATGAAGAATATTATGATTTCAAAGAAGAGATGCATTTTCTTCAAGATGTTAATAATTCTATCCATTTAACTAAAAACAATGATGATAAATCGCTTAATTCTAAACCACGTTGCTTGAATAAATATATGGGTCAAGAGAGATTGTTAGCATATCAATACAGGTTATTTTTTATGCCTTACAAGATGAATTACATAAGAAATATGATCTCAGATCAAGACCAAGTGTTTCTAATCATGACAATCAACCACAACCCAAAATGTTACATATGAATCAATCCAAATATAATGTAACTAAATCAATGATTGTTACAAAGAAGGTTAATTCTCAAGAACAAGTAAAAGGGAACAATGAACATAAAGAGATTGATAAAACCGTTGTACCATTTAATATTGATCATGAATTAGGAAAGATCAGAATGCATGTGCCTTTAGCGGAGTTGGATAAGAAACCTCTATATCAAAAACAAATTGAAAGGTTTTGCATGGAGTGGGGCCAACAAATCAACCAAATAATTTAAATGTTCTTGATGAATTCCCTATTATCATATTTGGACCACATATCAGTAATAAAGAAGACTTTGTTGCTCCTTTCTATGTGACTTTGAACATTCATGATAAACTTATACACAACTACATGTTGGATTCTGGAGCTTCACATAATCTGATGCCTAAAATGGTAATGGAAAATATGGGACTAGAAATAACCAGACCATACCATGATTTTTGTTCATTTTATTAAAGGAAATTTAAGTCTGAAGGTATGATTAAAGATCTGGTTGTCACTTTATCACAATTATCTGTCAAGAGTATTAGTATGGATGTTGTAGTGGAAGATGTGTATAACAATATTACCAACTCAATGAGAACTCTAGCCCAAAAAACTCATATTTTTGCATAAAAAAACATGAAAATCAACCCCAAATCAAAAAGTGGTGGTACCAGTTACACCATTTCTTTAAACGGGGTCAAAATTAGAACATTTTTCAAGCATGACCTTCAAAACTCATACAATAGCTTAGAAAAACCTTAAAATTAACACCTAAATAAAAAAGTGACGAGAAGTAAAGAAAAAAGTTTTTTCTAAATGTTAAAATTATGGCTCATTTCAAACAGGGTCAAAATTACAACATTTTTCAAGCATGACCTTCAAAACTCATACAATAGCTTAGAAAAGCCTTAAAATTAACACTTAAATAAAAAAGTGGCAATAACTAAAGAAAATAGTTTTTTCTAAACGTTAAAATTATGGCTCATTTCAACCTAATTAAAACCGTGGTTTTGACAATAGATCCCTATACAAAAAAAACAAAAAAAACATCAAAATTGGATAAAAAATGGTCACTTAAAAATTCCTTTACTAGCATTTTTTTTCTTCTTGAATTTACATTGAAAAATAAATAAATAGAAAAGGATATAAATTAAAAATAAAAAAAAAAC
>JASDQU010684130.1:40827-52192 GCA_032191745.1 Picea mariana | reverse complement strand
GTCCATGTATATCTCAAATATATTTCCTCACCTTAATTATACTTTATAGACATAACAAATAACAATAACAATTACATCTAGAATATGATAAATGAATCATTATTCCAACATTTCTCGCCCATAATGATCATTTGGAAATATTCCAAGATCATCCGTGAATTTGAAAAACTTTTCCTTTGATAGTGCTTTGGTGAAAATATCAGCTACATGTTCTTCAGTTATGCAATAACTAATCTCAAACACACCTTGTTGAACTAAATCTTGAACAAAATTATACTGAATATCAATATTCTTAGTCTTCTTATGAAACAATGTATTTTTCATCATCTGAATAGCACTTTGATTATCACATATCAACTGAATAGGTTGTTCCTATTGCTCATGAAGATCCTCCAAAATTATTCTCAACCAAACTACTTCACATGCCGCTATCGCTACTGATTTATACTTTTCATCTATTGTGGAGAGAGAAACTGTAGGTTTCTTTTTAGTGCTTCAAGAAATTGTTGTTGAACCCATGTTGAAAGAATATCTTGAAGTTGATTTCATGTCATCCATGCAACCTGCCCAATATAAATCTATATAGCCAATCAACTTGAAATCTTCTGTAGATCTATATATCAGACCATAACCAATTGTACCATGTAGATATATCAAAATCCTCTTAGCTTCTTTCCAATGTATTTCATTGGGGTTTGACATGAATCTAGATACCATATTGACTGCAAAAGAAATATACGATCAAGGTAGTTAAGTAGATAAAACTTTCAACCAAATGATGATACAAAGTAATATCAACTGATTTGGAGTCATCATGTTGGTATAACATCAAGACAACTTCCAAAGGAGTTGTTTCTAGCTTGCAACTCATCATTATGAACTTATTCAAAATATCGAAAGTATACTTTTTTTGTGACATCCAAATACCATCTTCTTTCTTCCAAACTTCAATTGCCAGGAAATAATGTAACTTGAGATCTATCATCTCAAAATCAACAATCATGTGTGACTTAAACTTTTGAAATAACTCAACATTGTTCCCTGTGTAGATCAAATTATCAACATAAAGTGAAACAATCTGAATATTCTGACCTAACTGAAGAATATAAATATTGGGCTCATATAAAATTTTGAGCAAGCCATGATCCTGAAAGTAGTTATCAATTCTTGAATACCAAGCCCTTGGTTCATGTTTAATACCATATAAAGCCTTCTTCAACCTGTAAACATTACCTTATTTAGTTGGAACTTCAAAACCTTTAGGCTGCTCGACATAAATTTCTTCATCCACATAACCATTCAAGAAAGTTGACTTAACATCCATTTGAGAAATTGTCCACTTATGTTGAGCARGTAATGAAAGAGACACCCTAATTGTATCCATATTTTCCACTGGGGAAAATGTCTCCATATAGTMAATGCCTTCTCTCTGTGCATAACCTTTTGCAACTAAACAAGCCTTATACTTATCAATTGTGCCATYTGATTTATACATAGTTTTATAAACCCATTTAGTACCAATCACCTCTTTACCTTTTGGTAATTTCACCAAATCCCATGTATCATTTCTCACCAAAGCATTCAACTTTGCTTCCATAGCTTCATTCAATTATTTATTTCTTGATGCTTTTGCATAAGTTTGTGGTTCATCCATCTTCATTACCTGTGTCATAAGTGCATAATTCATAAGATTACTTTGGGATCTGGCAATCCTTCTTTCAAAATTTCTATCTAACATATTTCTTTCAGAATGACTTCTTTCAAACCACTTAGGTTTCTTCTTAACTTCATCTTCCTTTAATGACTTGGAATGTGATTCACCATCAATAGTAACTGTATGTTCTTTTAATTTCAACTGTACAAGTTCTGACTAATAAATTCCATGTTGATCAAATACAACATCTTTTCTTAGTATTACTTTCTTTTCCTCAGGATCAAACAACTTGTAACTTCTTGTTTCAATATTGTAACCAACGAAAATAAACTTCACACTATTATCATCCAATTTGATTCTCTTTTCCTTCGGAACATGTGCATATGCAATGCAACCAAAAACTTTCATATGTGCAACATTTGGTTTATGTCTTCACCACACTTCTTCAGGAGTCAAATTCAACACTGCCTTTGTAGGACATCTATTAAGAATGTATATTGATGCGTGTACTTCTTCAGCCCAAAATTCATTACCAAGTGACTTAGCCTTTAACATGCTCCTAGCCATCTCAACTATGGTTCTTTTTTTCCTCTCCACCACTCCATTATGTTGAGGAGAGTAGAAATTGGTAAACTCTCACTTTATACATTTCTTCCTATAGTAATTCAAGAATTCATTTGACTTTTATTCTCCCCCATTATCTTCTCTTAGGGTGAGAATATTGAAACCACTTTTCTTTTCAACCAATTCCTTGAACTCAAGAAAATGAGGAAACACTCCAGATTTCTCTTGCAAAAAATACACCCCAGTCTTCCTTGAAAAATCATCAATGAAAGTGAGAAAATAACAATCCTTTGTAAAAGACATTGTCTCCAATGTACCACAAAAATTTGAATGCACCAACTCTAGATGTTCACTAGCCTTCCAAGTTCTATTTGAGAAACATTCCCTGTGTTGTTTCCCAAAAACACATCCTTCAAACACTTTATCATCATTCTTGACATAAGAAAGACCATTCACCATATTCTGTTTTCGAAGAAACACCAAACTCTAAAAATTCAAATGTCCCATTCTTGAATTCCAAATCTTGTTGTCCATCTCTTCTTTTGCATTCAAACTTTGTGAATTACTTGAATCAAAATAAATCTTGAAAATTCTATCTTCAGTCATTTCTCTTTTTCCCACAATTGCATTGTGATTCGACTTATCCATGATTAAACATTCCTTGTTATCAAAAATTAACTTATAGTTCTGCTCCATCATTTGTCCTACAAAAAGTAGGTTCTTCTTCAATGTTGGTGTCAACAATGTGTCATCAATAAACTTCTTCTTTCCATGCAATGTTGGAATTGCAACTGTGACTTTCCCTTTAACTTATAAAGCTCTTTCATCACCAAATACACCTTTACCAGAATAATTTACATTAGTTCTAGTAAACAACTCTTTTTGAGATGTCATATAAGTTGAGCATCTCGAATAAATATACCATTCTTCACTTTCTTCATTATGTGCCATGAAACTTGATATGACTAACTTCTCATTCATGGTTTCTTCTGCATCTGTATTAGCACCTTTGTTTTCCATAGATCTCATTTTTACATAACAATTTCTTTCAATATGACCATATTTATGACAATAATGGCACTTTGGACCTTGTCATTCTTGAGATCCTCCTCTTCCCCTTCCTCTTCCATGAAAACCGTCTTTTCTTCGTCCTATGAATTGTCTTGAACTTCCTTTAAACTGACTTGGACTTCTTCCTCTTCCTCTAAATGCATTTCCTTGATAATTCTATGATTGTTGTGGATTTCTATTATGACTCTGATTTTGATATTGACTTCTACCTTTCCATCTTCCTCTGTGCCTTGTATAAAACACATGCTCCACTTCTCTAGATGGTTGATTTTCTGCAACAGTAAGGAAAAATTCACTTAATTCATCAATCGTCATTGTATTTAAATCTTTGGAAACCATAATACTAGTGGTGACCATCTGAAACTTGGGAAAAACACTTCTTAAAATATTCTCAATTAGTCTCCTTTCTGAAACATCTTCAACTAAGCAACTCATCTGATTAACAAGATATTGCATCTTTGTGATGTAATTATGAATAGATTCATTACTTTGCATGTTGGCATTTTCAAAATTTCTCCTTAATGTTTGCAATTTAGCTATAAACACACCTTCATATGTATTCTTTAAAATATCCCAAGTTTTCTTAGATGATTTTGCAACATTAATTCTTGTAAATATAGATTCTTAAACTGCGCTCCCTATAAGTGAAAGTGCTTCATTATCTTTCTTAATAATTTCCTTTAAAATTTATTGTCATTATCACTTAATGTTTTGAATTCATCAACAAAAGGCATAATATATACATCAATTACAAGCTCCCATAAATCTTTAGTGATGAATATAGGTTGCATGTGTTTTCTCCAATAGAAATAATTTGTTCCAACAAGTTTAGGAAACACAATATTGCTTGTCACCATGAAGAATAAATAATAACGAGAGAGGAAGAATACTAAAGAGAAAAATGAAGTGTTCCACTTCACCCACGACTAGAACCAATGTCCCAAAAAATCTAGACGCAACCACCACCAAAAAATAATTTTTATTAATTATTTGAGTAGAATGAAGAGCTAAAAACATCAATTCTTTCAAAAAAAAATTACAAAAAATATTAATATCTCAATTCACTAACTTCTTATATCTCCCTTCACTAACTTCTTATATCCTCACTACCAAGTATAATTTTTAACACTTTTATAAAGAAAAAAAAATTTACAAATTATTGTACCCAAATATTAAAACAAACAATATTCATTGATGAATCTCATGCCCATCACCACATAACAATTCCACACACCACGCCAAACCAGGTGCCAAGCGATTGACCAATCCGTTCTTTTGAGATATCGACAAAACAAAATTGTTATGCAACCAGGAACTTCAGGGCCCTGAATCTCAATTTAAATTTAATTGGATTGTCAAAGGAAACAAATAGAAATATGGCGTTTTCATAAATTTCTTGAAAAATGCTTGTCTCATGCCCAGTCTGAGAGGAAAACAAAAAAAATGGCAAAATACCTCAATCACGTGGGTACGCAGCCGTTAGAAAAAAACATGTTCCAAAAACAAGCGTCGCTTAATCATTGGCTTCTTGGTCAATGCGAAAGGTAACCTTCACCCCTGGAGATTGGCAAGGCACCCGTTGGAACAATATAGGCATGACTCTAATTTTACTAATTTCTACATCTCTATTGCGACCGAGAGATATAATGTTGTGAATCGCGGAACCACTGAGATGAAAGTGTGTTCAGCCAGATCCTCAGACTCCATCACCTGGACATTCATCAGAAATGACCACAATCACGGACGTTCCAGAACAAACTCCATTCTCCGTGCACTTTACTTGATAGAACGCATCACAGTCGCTTACTTGCATGTCCCATGTGATCTGGAATGCCTTTCCCCAAGCCTTTTCCTTTTAAAATTTGATTTTATTATGTTTATAGAGAGGTTGATGGGGGTATTCCAGTTTTCCTTTAAAGGCACCAGTGAAGACACAAGTAATAGAGAGACTTTCCAACTTGATTATAGATGACTGAACTCCATGAGTAACATTCTCTATAATTCTACAAATGCCTCTTCCCAAACAATTTCCTTTTAGTCCAAAAAATATACAATATTTTCCTTAACTTGAGTCCTTGGTTCCTTACTTTTTCATATTTAACTGTATTGTGTCCATTTAATGATGAGCTATCTTCCACTGCTAGATATGACTTAAAGTGATACACACCATAGCTATAAAACTAGGGATGTAATGTGTCTAGAAGCAAGGTTACAAAGTTGTTAGTATATCGGCACCGAAAGTGCTACAATTTAGAAGCACTTCGAGGACTAAGCTATCAAGAATTTAGGAGATTCAGGGTGATATTTTTTTATAGGAGGGGAAAACATTAAAGCCTGAAAATTGAACAACATAGAAAAATTAAGTCTAAAAACCAATAGAAATCAATGTAAAATATAAGCAGGAAATGAAAGCGAAAACCAATTTGTTATTTATATATAAGAGAAGAGATTCCATGGAGTCTCGTTGATGTAATTTTTCAAGATTTGGCCATTAAAGGGGAGGAGCTCAGCTTCCCCTTCAAGATTTGGCTCTGGTACCAACTTGATCTAAAAAAATGAATCTAAGACTTGTATTCTTGAAAATATTTACAAGTTAAATTTTATGTGTTAAAATGAAAATGGATCAACTTTGCAACACAACTTTAATAGAATTTACTCATTCAAGATGCATATAAAAAACAACAAAAATAGTGAACAGAAAACACATAACATAGAAAATGATAAATGAATTCACCCCTCTCTTGGGCTACATCTCCTGGTCCAGCTTCCAATGGATCATTTGTATTATTTTCTCAAAGTACTAAAAAATGTGTTTTACAATACTCAAAATTTCAAATAGACTACTCCAATGGCTTCAGAACGTCCAAAAACCACTAGCTGGGCTTTTTCGGCACCTCCTTTGGCCAAAAATTGAAGAAGTTAGGCTTCCTGGAAGTCCCCCCTTCAAACTTGTTGTCTCTGCATCTACAAAATGCACCCTTGTTGGCTCAACCTAGCCCCCACACATTTTTAAGCGTAAAAAATTAGCACTGAATGCAACCGCGCGAAATGTGCAAACTGTAGGACAGTTATGGGCGAACCTAGCCCCTAACCATCAAGGGCAAGGTCGTATGACCCATGCGACCGTGCACTAGCATAAACATAGGCTCTCGTTCCACAAGACAATGGTCAAAGGCCAAATGGCGGGTCGTTTGTATAATTGTTGGAACAAACACAACCACGCGCGCGCCTGAATGGAATAGTATTGGGTCATATGTAATACAATGTGTGACCAAGGGCTAGGCCTAAGCCCCGACCCGGTTGCACCCCAAACTAACACATATCCAAACATTTAAATATATTTCATCATATATATTACAAGGAACAACTAGTGGTGCACCAGTTGGCGGCTCTTGCCAAGTCTTTCCCCTCTGCTCGGAGGTCGCGGGGTTGACTCTAGCCAACGACATAATTTTAAACCAATAAATATATGACATGTGGAGGCCAATTATTGGGCCATGTGTCGTCATCCTGTTCACCGCAAACATGCCATGTCACATGCCAAATGTCCAAATAACTACCTTCCACGTGTCGTACGGCCTGCCACATCAGCATCCGTATGGACTGTACAGACTATACAGTCAGCACCCCTTTTTTTGCCTGTTTATCATTTTGAACAGAACATGATCTCTCTCGCTCCCAATGTCCATTTGAACCCAAATGAGTTTTTTTGGGTTCATAACAATGAGGCCTACACTCTCATTTGATTTGAATCGATTTCAAACACTTTGAATTTTTGAGCAAAATTTGATCCCCTGATCACTAATTTTATCTTTGATCATGTAGGTTCCAAGCCACGGTTGTTGGAATTTTGAATGTTTCCCTTTATCTTCATGCGGCTTGTACAATTTGAGGACAAAATATCCAACTTAGAAATATTTCTCACCAACACACTTATTATCAAACTAACGCTTAATGGTCTATTGATGGGTTTCAATTTTTTTTTCCTAGGCACGATTTTCTTCTAAGTTCAACAGGGTATTGATATGTCATTGGATGATAGGACATTCTATTATATGATATTGTTGGGTGAGTTGTAGTGAAGGAAGGTAGGTAGAATAACTTATTTCCCATAGACAAGAAAATATGAGGAGGTTCCTATTAAGGCCTTCGAGGTAACCCGATCATCCCAAAGAGCATTGGGTAGGGAATTGTGCCAATTTATCTAGTGATCAACTACAATTAATTTGATGATTTAGATCAAGATTCTATTTGTGGAATTGGCTAAACCATTTACCTGAGAGTAATAACTGGTTGAATACTTAAGAGTAATCCATTTTTCCAAAGAAAATCCAGATAGTTTTAATGATGAAAAATACATTGCATTATCGAAAAAAAGAGAGTTAGGAATACCAAACCTGGTGATAATATGATGTTCATGAAAAATGATTATTGTTTCATCATTCACTTTGGCTAATGGTATTTATTAATTCTAACATGTAAAATAATCTGTAGTGGTTATGATATACCTGTGTCACTTGTATGAATACAAGTTGATCTCACTAATGATGTCTAACCCCCATTGTTCAAAGGGTTATTCAACAATAATAGGTTGGAGTAGAATAATTCCCTTATATTCTCTTCCTATGTATTTTTGACATGTCTCACACCTTCATGAATATGCATGAGAATATTTGAAAAGTGTAGGCAAATAGTATCTAGATCTCAATATTTTGTGATTTTTTGTATCACCTGAGAAGTGGCCTCCTGCAGGTCCATCATGCATGTCCTGAAGGACTCTATTAGCATATTTATTTTCAAGGCATCAAATTATAAATCCATCATAGTTCTTTCGAAATGGGATTACATGTTGTTATAGCAATATTTTCCTCACCCTATGTAATCTTTCACATAAATCCTGTTTCCATTTCCCTATATAGACTTTTCATCCCTTTTTGTAAATCCCAAATCTAAAAAATACATTTTTTCCACATGTACACACCTTTCCTACTATACAACATGCATATACGCATGCTGCACCACTACATTCTGTGTACATGGGGATTTGTGCCCAAAAATGAAAATGGTGTTGGGTTTCTATGTCATGAAATGAGATCTATGATCCTTGGCATTCCATATACTGGAAACATTCTGACTCGACCCTTCAGTTCCATTTGAAGGCTATAAATGGGCCAATTCCGAGCAATGGAAAAGAGGAGAATGAATTCAACTTTGAGAGGAAAGTTACTCTCGAGGAATTATTCACTTCACATTGAGTATGCATCCCTTTGTTGATCTAGGTGGATATCGGTGGCCACCCACGTTTTCCAACTGGCTCAAAACAATGTTTGGACAATTTACTATTTTTAGCAGGTTTTAACTTCCAGGGCCATTTTGAGGGCCCAAATGAAGGTTTTTCGAGATCGAGGTTCTCAATGATAGCTGAAGGAATGATTGAGGCCCCAAAATGAATTTCCTCGAAGATACTTTTCCAATGAGCTATCACACGCCTAAAATGGAGATCGTATGCAAACGTTACGACCATGAGAAGTTGATGTACTCACTTACCCAAACGGGGCCCACATGAGTTTTGGTGCTTCATCTCCTAGGGTTTGGTTTTTGGATGTCTAGGGTTTTTGGCATTCCTTATTATTGTAAAAATTCCTTCAAAGCCTCATTGTAATCATCTTCTTGTGAATGCGAGTAGCCATCACATCTCTTCTCAGAGATAAGCTACCACCATTCTAGAGAGTCTTTCACTCTGTATTTTTACAGTCTCTGTAGATTTCTTTCATTAATAGAAATTGTGTATTATTGTACCTCTGTGTTTATGGTTGCATCTCTGGTATATTTATTTTATATTATTGAATATCTGCGATATCTCTGTGCATTTCGTTATTATATCTCTGATCTCATTTCATGCCAAAAATAATCCACATCAGTGGTATTAGAGTAGGCTACTCTTGATCATTTTTTTAGTGGATGTCCCCGACGAGGTCCGATTATAGCAAGTTGGGTCTTGAGCTTGTCTCTCTTGAGGACAGTCGCTCTCTCACACCCAATAAACACTCAATGGAGGAAGAAAAGAAAAATGGCAGAGCAGACGATCCTATTAGTATGTTGCTTGAGCAAGCTCTCATGCGACAGAGGGACGAAATGATGGACAATTTTTCCCACATCCTTCAACTCCTACCAATAGCAACAAGAGCATCTTCATCAAGCGGCCACTTTGGAGGAACCTCGCCTTTCAAGGTACAAGTCAATTTTGATATTCTTGTATTTGAAGGACAGATAGATGCAGAAGCCATAGACAAATGGTTAAATCTGCTAGAAGTTTATTTCTCTGTTCACAAATTTTCTGACAAAGAAAAGATCACCTTCACACTCCTTAAAGATCTCCCCCATGTCAAACATTGGTGGGAAACTTATTAGGAGAAGAGTTCCACATAGGAGTCTGAAATATATGGGGTCAATCCCACTTGGGATTTTTTTGTGGATGCAATAAAGGAACAATATTACCTTGTTGGAAACTATGAGGACCACTACATGAGATGGACCACACTGCAGTAAGAGAGGGGCCAATCAGTTCAAGAGTTCACCAATACCTTCCATACCTTGCGCACCAAGCTAGGTATCAAAGACTCTGAGCGACATTTAGTTCTGAAGTACCATGGGGCTCTACACAGATACATCCAGACTGAAATGGATTTTCTGGACATCTCATCACTCGGTGCTACTTATCTATATGCTATTAAAATCGAGTAGAAATTTAAGCACCAGAACAAACAAGATTTCAGATCTGTAAATCTGCAAGAACCAATGTATGAAAAAGACATCCCTAACAAACAGTCTCTCGAAAACCAATCCAAGACACATGAAAGGAAGGGTCATAGGAAGACAAAGGACACCAGAAAATGGTGTGATTTCCACAAAAGCCCCTAGCACAACACCGATGAATGTTGCTCAAAATAGTGATTGGTGGTTGAGAACAAAGACAAGGAGCTGAACCTTGATTCAGAATACGATTCTAAAAATACTGGTAAAGGACAGATCATTGACGCAGACCCCACTGTTATTGTCGCAACCACATCAATTCAACCAAAAGAACCAACAGATCCTAAAGAGGGGGAGTGCCTTTTTCATTCATAGATGTGGGTGAAGGGGACCCCGCTTCATTTTATTGTTGATAGCGAAAGCCAGAAGAAGCTCATCTCAACAGAGGTCGTCAAATAGTTGGGATTGTCGACAACACCACACCCGCAACCATACAACATCGAGTGGCTTCACTAAGGACGAGATCTTCGTGTCATTGAGCAATGTCAATTGTCATACGGCTTCCAACCCTTCAAGGACGAGGTATTATGTGTTGTTTCCCCACTAGATGTCTATGATTTTCTCTTGGGCCAGCCATATATGTGGAAGCGCCATGTTTTTTATGAGTCTTAACCCTATAGTTTCATTGTGACTTTGGGGGGTCATCTCTACAGAATACTAGAGGTAGTTCCAACTATTGTTCCACCTAAAAAGTACCGCAAGGTAGTATCTCATACTACAAAATTTATCTTCTTCACAATCTGTTCAAAAGGAGAACAAAAGGACTCTGCAACCACTACAGCCTCGCCCCAAGCACCTTACATCCAACAGAAGAAGGTAGACAAGGTTGCAGAAAAGTGCAATGATTCCTTCTACAGATTGTCCTCTCATGTATCTTGGCTTGTTGAATATCCTCAACCTCAATGGGTTCTTGACATACTTCCACAAACTGAACAGTATGGTATCTCCAGCAATACAAGCAACTCACCAAGATGTAGATCCAACAAACGCTTTTCCCTCTACCCCGGGAGCTCAATGCAATGGATACCATTGCTTACTAAGGAGGGAGGATTGATACAGGTGGATATTGGTGGCCACCCACCTTTTCCAACTAGCTCAAAACAGTTTTCTGGCAATTTTGGCAATTTACTATTTTTAGCAGGTTTTAATTTTTGTGTCCATTTTGAGGGCCCAAATGAAGGTTTTTTGAGATCAAGGTTCTCAATGATATCTGAAGGCATGACTAAGCTAAAAAAATGAATCTCCTTGAAGATACCTTTCCAA
>JASDQU010684129.1:31496-41844 GCA_032191745.1 Picea mariana | reverse complement strand
ATAATCAGGCTCCACAACCAACACCTCGACTGCTGCCAAACTATGATTCTAGCTTGATCCATGCTGGGAAGGTCTCTCCAAGATCTCTTCTTCGTTTATGCTGCTGCTTCTGTTTCTTAGATCACAATGTAACTATAACAATAAGGAGGGGCAGTTTTTGCATCGTTCATCCTCGAAGTTGTGGGAGCGGTATTTGATTCCCACTAACACCAATTTTGACAACCTGTTACTCTATATCTCTCATTCATTTATGGTTGCTCAAATTGCAGCCCCTTTGAAGGCCAATAGAGACATCTCGTCGCGATTATTACTTTGCTGATTGATTGAATGATGTACTTCCTGACAAAAACGAAGAGAATATCCCTGGGGTAGCTAAAACTGTGAAGTAAAGTGGGAAGCAGATGAGAATTTATCGAAGTATGTCTGAAATCACATGGAATGGTTCAAATTGGAGCTGATGTGAAGGCCAACCTGTTGTTTTGTATCTCTAGATCTCTCCTTCCCATGTATGCCCCTTCCCATGTATGCCTTCGCTTTCAACCGAAAGGCACGAACCACTTCATTATTTGATCCATTCAACTCAGACAACAATACTCTTGAAGAAACATTGATATTTTTCGCGCAATATTCACTACAATTAACAGATTAATCTTTTCTGCAAACATTAACAGGTTAGTGAAAGTTTGTTTTTCTTTGAGGTTTTTAGAAATGTTCGAATAGATGTACAGTTTGGTTGATTTCGTTTCATTTTTACTTTTTCCCTTGTTAAAGAAACTAGACCGATCAATGCATATTGCTTTTGAGATCTTCTGAAAACACAGGCTGTAATTGCAAATATCGGACTAAAAGTATATTCCTAGTTGTTTTTTTGAAAGCACAAGTTGCGATTGTAAACAACATTAACAAATAAACATTATACCCATTTTGGGTTCTTCCTTAAGTGTTTAAGCATCTAATGCAAATAGAGTTTCAGCAGTAACCAAGAACAATATACCCATTTGGGTTCATAATGTTTTTTGTTGAGTTTTTCATTTTTTTGAAAACACATAATATGTTTGGAAAGAACAGTATAAAAGCATATAGCAAAGGATGTGGTAAAAGCGGGTAGAAAAGAACATTATTCCCATTTGGGTTCTTCCTCAAGTGTTCAAGCATAAAATGTAAATAGAGTTACTGCAGTAACCCAGAACATTATACCAGATTTGGTCCATAATATTTCGATTGAGTGTTTTCATAATTTTTGAAGAGACCTGATGTAATTACAAATAGCAGGATAAAAGCATATACCTAGTTGGTTTCTTGTATGTGTTTTTCAAAGCACAGAATGTTATTGTAAATAGCAGTAACAGAGAAAGTTATACCCATTTGGGTTCTTCCTTAAAATTTCAAGCATTTACTGCAATTTTAAACAAAGCAAAAAATGGCTAATCTATTTGTTTTTGGAGCAATGGCAGACTTCAATTTGAGACTGCTTCTATTTTGAATATTTTTGTCATTTTTGACACAAGATGCACTTGCACATAGTAATCTAAAGACATGTTACGAGTTGGATTTTCGTATGTTTTTTAAATGCACAATATTTGACAGTAAATCGCAGAAAAGAAGTAAATTATACCCATTTGGGTTCTTCCTTTAAATTTTTAAGTATCTGTTGCAATTTTGAAACAGAGCAAAAAAAAACTAACCTATTATGTTTTGCTCGTAATCTTTTAAGCTATTTTGATCTTAAAATAGGGTGCTTCTATTTTGATCTTTCTCATATTTTTTTTGAAACACAGGATGTAATTGCCGATAGCAATCTTAAGCATATTTCCTGTTGGACTTTTGTATGTATTTGAAAGCACAGAATGTGATTGCAAATAGCACTAAACAAAAAACTTACTCCCATCTGGGTGAATTTCTTATAGAAAAACTTGATAGTTTTATTACTAAAAGGGATGCATTATACATTCTTTCAAAGAGTACATTCTAAGCCTCATTCGTTATCAGGTCTGCTTGTGAATCTACACCTTTATCCAGCATGGTCTGCTCACATTGGCGCACCCACTTTCTGACTCAATCCCAACTTTCCTTCCACCATGTTTGTCTTTGCGAATCTTGACTGGGACATCTGTCCTAGTCTACCCCATCCATGTCTGTTGCGGCTGGCCAAGCCATCATTACCTCAAATGAACCTTAGAAGATTCTTGTCAGATACAAGGCCCATTCGGGTTCGTTCTTCAATTTTTAGGCATCCAATACAATTGTAAACAGAGCAACGACTTATAACTTATTCGCTTTGGCCAATAATCTTTGAAGCTATGGCAGTGTCAATTTGGAAGAATGCTTCTACTTTCTTTGTTCTTTCATGCATCTTTCTTTCCGTCTTTAGTGTCCCTATTTTCCAGTGCACAAATACTGGGTTAAAAGATCATATAACATTATAGTAAAGTACACGAAAAGTTGTGAACAGGCAAGTCATTCATTGCTGGGCCTCGAACTTGCACATGATCTACTGCAATTCTCTGCTTTGTTACTGTCCCTTCTGCACACTTCAGATCAATATAGGTCTTGCAATAATTGTATTGATAAATCTGAAAACCTTTTAGAATAAAAACAAGCATATATTCAATTCTGTCAGCTGTCCAATTCTTATCCCATTCAAGTCATATCCCTATTAATAAATCTCTATTAAGACTTGTTTGGTTTGTTTAATGTTTAAAAATGGGCAATCTATCCCATATCATGCTGGATGGGTATCATAAATTAATGGAAATTTTTTTAATATTTGGAAACAAAGAATGATGGCAAGTTTTAAGTAAATATGTACAATGAGAAGAATCGGGAGGCTATAATCTTATCAAGCTCTTCGTGACCAATGAGATGATGCAACAAACTTTTGCAAACTGAAGGGTGAAAATCAGCCTTGTAGCAGCAGTGGAAATGAAGAATCAGAGGTGGCCTTAACAACAAAAATCAAGGCCAAAGGAAAACTTTGCAAGCATACGGATGGGTAAGAAGATGGCAGCAAGTGTGTTGTTTCAAATGCTAAATAACTTGGAGAACATATCAAGTGTTTTTATTGTGGTAAGATGGGACATAAGGCCGAATTTTGTAGGAAACAATGGTGAGAAGAAAAAGATAACTAAGGGTCTTCTTTCAAAGATCAGTCTCGGAAGAAACAAATGAATGTAGTTGAACGTGAAGAGGAAGAAAGTTCCATGTTTTTAGGGCTAGTGATAAAGGAGTCGTTGGGAACAAAACAGACTGGCATATCGATTTAGGTGCATCACGTCATATTACTAATATGAAAGATCGGTATACTGATTTGTAGATGAAAGAATAAACTTTGATTCTATTGTCTTGAGTTGTTGATAGGAATACAGTTGAAGGGAAGGGAAGTGTGCAGGTTCAGATGAAAGGTAAAAGGTTGTTGTTTAGATAATAGAAATGTCTACTGTCACAATGGCTTGCTTGGTTAGGACCTACTTTTTGGCATCCACAACTTCCTTTACCCCAATTATTCATGCTATTTTTAAATTTAATAACATAATACTATGGCATTGTTACAAATGGATAAATCATTCTTGTAAGCATGCCCTTGTTATTATATATCTCATCAAAATGTAAAGGAGTGCACATACTATTTGAGAACTGGAATGTGCAAGTATGATGCCACTTGTAAGTTCCATCATCCACAACCAGTTAGTACATTCTCCAAAAATGCTTGCTTCTTAACCCTACCCAATAGGAATGTCAATATGGACAATACCAAGTGTGTCTTCTATTCAGAGTCCTTGTTGACAAGGTTTCTCTAGTTATGCACCTTTGATCCTTTCTCAACTGTCGTTTCCTAGCTGAAGTACATATCCTATAAACTTTTCCTCTCTGGTTGCTCAGACAAGTTCGCTATTTTTGTTATTTCGTAATTACTTGATCTTTAGTTAATCTTGGGAATGTTATGAACTATCTTTTTTCTCTCGGCATAGCAATTAGACAGGTCAATACTTTGCTAGGTTAGTACTTCTGGTGATAGGGATCAAGTTGATTGAAGTCAATATAATTGGACTAGTCCACTTTTATGTTCTCAACTGAGATTTGTTTACAACTTTGCAGCTTGCTTTGGTGTGCCTTTTTTTGTAATGGTTTTGATTCTTGACTCTTGAGGCCGTGTGAAATTATTTGTTGCATATGCTGCATTGCCTGACTAGATCCATTGAGTAGTACTTTGTACCTGGTTATAGACTATATTTTACAATGAGTAGTAGTGATTGTCATGGCATGTCTTAGTTACATTACATTTTTATTAGAAATCTGAAAATACTTTAATCCTTAGTATTTTCAGTCCAAATTGTAACAACTAAGATAACTATCATCTTTGTCTTCTTTCATCTTGTAGCAATAACTGTGATTTTCAAGCTGTCATGGGTATGTCTCAATTGGAGAGGGAATTTCTTAGAGACCATTGCATTTTTTGTAATCAAAACTACTTCATTTGTGGCAGGGGAAGGTGGGTTCAATTTTATCTCCAGGTGGTTAGAAAGAAACAATAGTAGTGGGTTTAGTCTACCAGTCCATACCCAAACATATCCAATGGCTGCTAGACCTTTTTTCCTTTTCCACCTGGGCCCCCAGGCATGGGGCCATGAACTTTGCAATTGCCATCAAGCACTACCCAGAGGGAAACTTTGAGAATATTTTTGAGCGGGAAATACTTTGTTGGGTTGGTACTTCTAGTGATAGGGATCAAGTTGATTGAAGTAAAGATAATTGGACTAGTCCACTTTTATGTTCTCAACTAAGATTTGTTTGCAACTTTGTAGCTTKCTTTGGTGTGCCTTTTTTCGTAATGGTTTTGATTCTTGACTCTTGAGGTTGTGTGAAATAATTTGTTGCATATGCTGCATTTCCTGACTAGATCTATTGAGTAGTACATTTTACMTGGTTATAGACTATAGTATACGATGAGTAGCAGTGATTGTCATGGAATATCTTAGTTACATTACATTTTTATTAGAAATCTGCAAATACTTGAATCTCTAGTCTATGTGATCCAAATTGCAACAACTAAGATAACTATCATCTTTGTCTTCTTTGATCTTGTAGAAATAACTGTGATTTTCAAGTTGTCATGGGTATGTCTCAATTGGAGAGGGAATTGCTTAGAGACCATTGCATTTTTTGTAATTGAAACTACTTCATTTGTGGTAGGGGAAGGTGGGTTCAATTTTATCTCCAGGTGGTCAGAAAGAAGCAATAGGAGTGGTTTTAGCCTATCAATCCATGCCCAAACATATCCAATGGCTACTGGACCTTTTTTCCTTTTCCACATGGGCCCCCAGGCATGGGGCCACCAACTTTGCAATTGCCGTCAAGCACTACCCAGAGGGATAGTATGTTCCTTAAAAGGCCTGGTCAACTAGAATGTCAGTTCTACATGAAGACAGGGGACTGTAAATTTTGCTTGACATATGCATACCATCATCCTATATAGAGGATGATTACATAATCATATTGGCCTGCCCCTATGACCTATAAGATTTTGCTTGTTTCTTCTGTCTTGCTCTCCTTTTATTTTTATTTATAAAATTGGAAGTAGATATTAAGGCCCAATATTGCATTATATTGATAATGTTTAATGTGTTTTAATTGTTAACATTGTTTCATGGCATCCTATGTTTGTATGCATTTATACTCATAGTGTAATAGTTTTCATTCCTATGTTTTTATGTATTTATACAAGGTGTAATAGTTTTTATTCCTTTTGTTCTACTCAAATATTTATACTTTTGTGATAAGAGCCTTAGTGGAAAATTTTAATACTACTTTTGTATGCACTCTTGTAACTTATCTGAGATATAACATGGGCAGGTGCATTTTTGTATGCAGCTTGAAAGTTATTCTAATAAGTAATGCATACAATCACTTTGTTTTGGATGCAAAACTGGTCTGGATTTTAAGAAGTTGGAAACTCTTTGGGTATGGCTCTGCATGATATATCTTCCAAACCTATGAAACACCAACTTTAATCTTGTTTTTGAAGCATTGAATTGGATTAATCACCATAACCAATTTATATTTTAAACACCACTAATAGATTCTCTCTTCTGCAAGTCTGAAAGGAKAGATTAATCAAATACATTTGGAAACTCCAGTTTGATATGTTTATCTGAAATTTATTSCATTTTTTGTAGTTGGATCCTTTAAACAAGAAATGTTTCTCATGACATGGAGAATATGTCCTTTGAAGTCACTGGTCTTATGACAGTGGCTCACATACTGGTCCTGATCAATCTGCAGAAGGGTTTATATCAGGAGCTTCTCATAGAATCGGACACTCGGGATTTTGTACAAACCCTGGACTATGAGGGAATCCCATTTAGGTTTCATAGATGCCATGTCTATGGGCACAGTGTGGCAAACTGTCCAATATCCATCAAGGGAAAAGACCGAATGACAAGAGGGACAAGCTCCTCCATCTCTCCTCCACGAAAGAAGTGGAACCACAGAAGGGCAGAGGGGACTTCAAGAGATAGGTTATGCAGAACACTGGAGATAATTGATCGATGGGTCAGGGTTCAGGCAGAGGGTTCCATCAGGGTTTGGGGTAGGAAGTGCCTTCGGCTATCGGTCCTCTCTCCTCACCTTCCCTGGATCATCTCCTTTGACGAGAACATGAATTAATAAGTATGTCAATATTAGTTGCTTCTCATACTACTTTGGAGTCTTTCTCCCCACTTGTTTTTTATGAGTCTCTATCTTGTGCCAGTCTAGCCTCCCTACACTGCCCCTTCTCCTCCTCCTCGTCGATCTTCGCACCTTTTCTGGTCACACCCTCCTTAAACTTGGGGGAATTAGAATCTACTTTGTTGACTAGGCTCTTGACCTCCACTGAACTATCTTATACACCAGATATAAATTCCCCTCCCTCTACAACTATCATCCCCTCCCCTACCTCCCTGGAAACTTTACTTCCTACCAATATCCCTTTTACCCTCGACACTCCCTCAGCCTCTATTGACTCCTCTTCCAAAGATAACAGAGACTGTTAGAACCTTAAGAGTAGATCGGTGATCGAAGATGATCCCATGGAGAGTGGTTCACCCATGACCTCGTGCAGGGGAATGGGGTCACTACCTCAGACACAATCGGTGGGCAAAAGTAGGGGTTGTAAATGACATTTATATCTAGCAAAAAATCGGGCCAGAATTGATCTAGCTTCAGGCAGAAAATCTTTGATTGAATGGGCGCTTAGAGAAAATCCACCCCATGATGGAGTTACCTCATGAAAATCGTCTCCTTTAACTACTGGGGGTTGGCGAACCCCAATAAGAAATCGTCCTTATGAAGATTGGTTGAACAGTGCTCTCCAAATGTCATTCTACTGCAAGAAACTCTAGGGGACAGCTTAGAAATGGTTAAGATATTGGAATCCTTACTCCTAGGTTGGATGTTCACAGCGGTAGATGCTCGAGGACTGTCGGGGGGTTTGGCCACTCTAGTTTGACAATAAGTAACTTTTGGGGGAGAATCATACCATCATCCGATCAGGGATGATTTTAAGGATGGGAATTTATTTTAAAATGTAGAAACCTTGGCGAACCTTCCTAATCCTTCATATGCCAACTATAAATGTTTGGCGATATTTTTGTAAAAATATTAAAATTTATGAGGATTTTATATATTTTTATAAATTTTTGGCGATTTTTAAGGTAAAATCATTTTATTCTATAGAATTTGGGCAAATCATTTTTAAAATAGTGAATCTCTTGTTTGGAAAAACCATGGAAAATTAGCCCATGAGTGAAATTTAGCCCCTAAAATCATCCCTGCATCCGATATTGTTCGAATTTGGGACCTCCTCTAGAAGGCCAACTAGCCACTTCAAATTCTTAGAGGGATGGCTAACATATCCAACCTTTCTGGAACTAGTAAAGGACTTATGGGTGAAAATACCAGAACACTACCAAACCCCAGCAACTGTGCATTTTGTTGAAAACCTAAAAGGCCTCAAACAAGCAACTAAGAAGTGGGCCAAAATAAAACAACAAAAGGATGAACAAAATCTACGGGATATTGAATTGAAACTAATAGAACTACAATATGGGACTGGCTAGGGATATCATAGCCAGGAAACAAAAGACCTCCTATATGTCTTGGAAAAATGTCGTAGGGTCATCCTGGAAGAAAGAGAAGCACAATGGAGACTAAAGAGTCGGGCCCTGTGGCTAACCTGCATAGATGAAAACACAAAATACTTTCAGGCCTTTGTGAAAGGCCGTGAGATGGACAACACCATTTGGAGCCTACAGAATCAGAGTGGGGAGGAAATAACAAAGTACAACGAATTAGCTGACTTGGGCATTAATCATTTTAAGACACTTTACAAAGCCTAGGAGGAGTCCTCTATTGCAGAAATTATAAAATTTGCCCATCTTTTCCCTAGATTTGTTGAAGAGGATGCAGTTGGACACTTAACGAGCCTGGTTATTGAAAATGAGCTGATAGAATTCCTACACACTTTCCAAAAAGGGAAGATCCCTGGCCCAGATGGGTGGCCAATCGAATTCTACTTGGGATGCTTTGGCGTTATGGGACCTGACCTACTGCGGGTAATCAAAGAATCAAGGGAAAAGGGTCAAATACACAATCATATTAATGCTACTTTCATAGCACTGATACCTAAGACAGACAACCTAACCTCCTTCAAATATTTTCATCCTATCTCCCTTTGCAATTGTTTGTACAAGACTATCTCCAAGGTTATCAATAGAAGACTGAAAGTAATCCTCTCAAAACACATCTCGGGGGAATAGTTTGGATTTATTGAGGGCAGACAAATCCATGAGGTGATCGAAGTAGCACAAGAAGGTCTGTACAACATCAAACTAAAGAAGATGAGAGAAACACTGATAAAACTAGATCTATCCAAAGCCTTCAATAGGGTGAACTGGTTATACATCAGAATGCTTCTAATACATCTGGGCTTTGGACTGTATTTTGTCAACTAGATAATGGCATGCTTAAACTCAGTCTCCTTTTCCATTTTACTCAATGGTTCAACCACATACTTTTTTCAAGCAGAGAGGGGAATTCGACAAGGTTGCCTGCTATCTCCCCTACTCTTTCTACTTGTAGCATAAAGAATAAGTCATTTTTTGACTGAGGCAAAGGTGGGAGGACGTTTATCTGGTATCACTATCTCAAATGGGTTGTCCATTACCCATCTACTCTTTGTGGATGACATACTAATATTTTGTGATGGATCGAAGAGGGATGCAGACATATTAACGGAGGGGCTCACACTCTTCCAATTAGCAACGAGTATGATCATAATTATGGGAAGAATTCCTCCAGGCATAAATCAACAATTAAACATCTTCAGACCCTCTAGTCTGTCACTAGTTCCTTACCTAGAGTTGTTTGTTTGCTTCATAGGTTTTGATATTGATATTGTATTTTTTTTTTAAATACCGACAAAACTGTCGCAATTGCGACGTCTTGGACTCTCTTCAGGTCCCTCTTGCCACGTCTAAGATGTCTGTCTTTCCACCTCTAAGACTATTGCTCCCATAGCAACGACATCGGAGATGGTACCTCTAGGACATCGCTCTTGCCACCTCTAGGACGTCTTTCTTGCCACATCCAAGAGTGTCGCTCCCATAGCAACCACGTCGGAGCTGATACCTCATCCCATCGGTCTTGCCACCTCCACAATGTCACTCTTGCCACCTTTGAAACGTCTCTCTTGCCACCTTCAAAATGTCTCTCTTGACACCTTTAGGACGTCTCTCTTGCCACCTTTGAAATGTCTCTCTTGCCACATTTAAAATGTCTCTCTTTCCACCTTTGAAACGTCTCTTTTGCCACCTTCAAAACGTCTCTTTTTCCACCTTCAGGAAGTCTCTCTTGCCACCTTTGAAACGTCCCTCTTGCCACGTTTAAAATGTCTCTCTTGCCACCTTCAGGACATCTCTCTTTCCATGTCCAAGACATCGGTCTTTCCACGACCTAGACATCGGTCTTTGAACATCGTAATATAGACGAGCACTCTGTCGTCAAAAAAGTGACATCCTGTGAAACGACGTTTGAGGGGGTTCGATGTTTGTCATTCTTCCAACAATATAAAGTGGCAATTACATCGAACGCATCGTGGAAATTTGACCCAGATGCACTAGTGATGTTTTTTGGGTATCCCATATTATTGTGTCCAAGGATTGCATGTAATGAAACCTATAAAAGTCTTAGTGAACTCCATTGTAAATGGGCTTGGAGGTAAGCGATGAAGTCTTACATGTCTAGCTTGGTCAGATTTGGTCAAGGGAATGTTCATGTTCAGGTGGAGAACTAAGACACCAGTGTGATGTCT